>MQRK01227113.1:0-12396 GCA_001938485.1 Girardia tigrina
GGTGAATACTGAACGTTACAAACAACAGTTGGTCGATTTAAACCGTTCGCTGCTTCAAAAAAGACCTGAATACCTCAAAAGGCAACACAAGGTTATTCTTCTCCATGACAACGCTTCGCGCCATGTTGGAGGAAATGAATTGGGAAGTTTTACCTCATGCGGCTTATTCACCAGACTTGGCTCCTTCAGATTACCATTTGTTTGCATCGATGGGTTACGCACTTGCTCAGCAGCGCTTTGATTCTTACGAAAATGTGCAAAAATGGTTCGATGAATGGTTCGATGAAAAAGGAAGACTTTTACTGGCGAGGTATCCACAATTTGAGATGTAGATGGACAAATGTATCATTAGTAATGGAGCATATTTTGAATAAAGCTTTTTTTATCGTTCTTTTGTTTTTAACGTTTTTCTTTTCAAAATTTAATCCGCATTTCATACTTGTACACCTAATATATACCGCATTTAATCTAATTAGCTGACCCTTTTGATTAAACGCAAAATTTAGTAAAATTCTGTTTAGTTTTAGATTATGTTCGCGCTGCGATTGTCTTTGGCCCTTACTTGAGCCAAATTTAAATTACAATATTAAACAAATTAAAATTAAATCAAGAAAAGAAAAAATTAAATTAAATATAAAATAACAAATAATTAAATTAAATAAAGTAAGTAAATTAAATTAATATATATATGTATCTTTATAAATATTATGATAAACCATCATTTTCATCTGGTTTCATGATGGTAGTTTCAATAATCCATCCATTTTGTAATCGATAATTCGTTCTTAGTTCGCATAATAATGTCGAGTCTCTATAACGACGTTATTTTCAAAATTTTGATCAATTTTGGTGATTGAAATTCACATTAATTTGAATGATCTAATTGAAATTGATTCTCGAAATTTGTGCATGTTTTGAGTGTGTGTGTGGAAAATTGACATTGGAGAGCAGCGTGTGTGTGAGTGAATTAATTGGTATTGTTGTGTTGCTGTGTTCATGGTTTAATTTGTAAAAAAATTCAATATCACATGTTAAAAAGAAAAATAAAATCGTTGTTTAAACCAGTTAATTTCTATGGTTCAAAAAAAATAAAAAATTTTGGCAAATACTTCGAATTTTTTTTTTATAAATTCAAAATGAATTGCAAATATTGTATCATTCTCTTCACTTATTACGAAACAGAAAACCTGCTGATCGTTATCAATTTATTCGATAAATACTTAACCGAAAATAAAATTGCCTATGGATTAATTATTGTCGATGATAACAGTTCCGATGGAACAAACGATGCTGCGATTAATTTGCAGAAAATTTACGAAAATCAATCTTTATTTGACTCTCTCAGCAGACGGTGCAATTTGAATGTGCACCATCATTTGATGGAGGGATCTTATAATTCGTCCGAGACGTCAAATGTAATCCCTGATTATTGTGTCGTTCACTTTGGCATTATTCTCAAAAGGATTCTGAGCTAGGTGATTGACGAAAGTCTTCTCTTCTTGGTGTCCGTTTTAAAATGCTGTTTGAGAATTGAAACAGAGAATTATGGAGTATTGAAATCAAAATTTTGGATAGAAGAAATATCTTTATGGTACATCTTTTCGAGTATTCAGCAGAAAAACAATTTCTTGGACAGTTCTGTAATCTGGTAGATATGAGCGCCTATCCGACGACGAGTATCCGACTTGCAAAACGAGAGCCAACTAA
The DNA here is from genome assembly GCA_001938485.1 of Girardia tigrina. Taxonomy (NCBI): domain Eukaryota; kingdom Metazoa; phylum Platyhelminthes; order Tricladida; family Dugesiidae; genus Girardia; species Girardia tigrina. The sequence continues at coordinate 1,708 of MQRK01227113.1, forward strand.
CAAAAACACTCTCTGTGAGATACAATAGATTGAAACATTCAGTTATATTAATTCCAAAATGGGATAAATCTTTATTAGTTTTAAATAAAAAGTAACAGAAATAATAATAAATAAAAAAGTATAAAGTATTTCTCATTCTATGATTATTACAAAAGAACGTGTAATCCAAATTAGATAATCATCTCTAATCAGATACAATCTCTTCATCATCATTAACATCATCATTTATAACTTTATCATTTGTACTGATTTCATTGAGATAAATATCATTATTAGTGGTAAAGCTCAGTAGAGATCCACGGATTCCACGTGCTATTCCTCTAATTTTTGTGCAATGAAGGACGTTAACATAATCTGTAGTAACAACGCAAGTATCAAATGGTTTGATAATACATTTCTGAGACAATGAGCTCCAGGCCTCTTTTATCATTGCAATTATCTTCTCCTTTGATGAACTACACATTTTATAAATTTAGGTGAACTAAATAAACGTGCCCTTTTGAATAAACGAACTCTATGTAGCTTGCTACAAATAATAAACGCACTATATATATAGTTATCAAATAGATTTATCGCAACATAAATTTATTATCTGATAATATTTTTGTCAAAACATTTTAACACTCCTTTAATTATTATATTCCTAACGAAATATTCTCTTTTGATTTTATATTTGGCAAACGTGAATTCCAATTTTTTCGTGTCTGCTAATAAAACTTTTATTATATTGTCCTCGAGGAAATATCTGAGTCTCACATTAAAGTCGTTAAAAGCCTAATTAATACAAAAGAATAGAAAAAAATACATTTATTACGATTCGATAATCTTTTTTTCATTTCAGCAAAGAAATTCAAAGTAATTGAAAGGAAAATAATCTCCGGAGAATTGAATTAAAATAAAAAATTTTGACACAACAAAACTATATTTAATTAATTAATTAAAATAGGTTTTTTTGTCGTAAATTGTGCTTTTGTTTTAGAAAATTATTTTTTCGAGAAAAGAAATTTTTTTAAAGAAATGAAAACTTTAATTGTCAAATTTATCATTTATAATTTGTGAAAATGACATTTTATGGAGAAAAGGAAACAGTCAAAAGACGATTTCGTTTTTCTTTCGAAATCAAATTCAAATAATATTTTAATGAAAAAATAATTGAATTATAAAGTAACTTAATAAATTATTTTCATTTAGTTGTTTTCTTTTTGAGTTCTAGACATTTATATGGGTTTTTTATTTGTAGTTGCCTTGAATATACTCAGCAATTTTTGGTGCTCAAAGCTGATAACCAAATAGCCATACAAGGGTCGAAAAATAAGAACTTTGTTTTTGGAGATGAGCATAGGCTTCAATCGCAACATGCAGTCAAATTGAATAATCTAAATTATTCAAATATGAATAATTCTCTGGTAGCTTTGCTTTGAACCAGAAATATTTCATGTTTTTCTTAAGCTTATTTTTAACTAAATATACATTGTGACTGGAGCTTCATCTTGTCAGAACACGACGTTGGTTTTCTTCGTATATTTGAAGTCATTATAATATTTTACATTATTCTTCGGAACATGAAGATGGACTTTCGAGGGACTTTTCCATATTTTAAAGAAAACAAGAAGCATCTTCTACTAATCAAATGAGACTAATCTAAACATAATGACTGATTCCCAATACTTTGTATGGAATGTATAATCAACATTTTCAAGGACATCCTTTGGGTTATTCCAATTGATTAACTGTTAGAGCCAGAGTTAACAGTGAACTGTTTTATCTCTGCTTAAAATCTAGAGCAATTTATTAACTTTTTCCAGTTGGGCTTTTCTCTGGTCTCTTGTGACTTTCTGTCTTTTTCTCTAATCTCTGACTTAGCTTTGAGGTCTTCCTTCACTAGCTTTATATTTTAAAGTTGATTGTACAGAACATATTATCCCTGCCTCATAGAAATCTCTGAAAAGTAGTTGAAATAATTTATAATTTTTTTAATTTAAAATTTTAACAAAATTAAATAATTACGAAAAATATAAAAATACATTAAGTTTATAAAACTAAAAAAAAGTTAAAAATAATTTTTTAAACAACCTTCAAAACGTAAAAAGTTTCTCTGAATCTAAATATCGTAGAAATATGATCAAAGGCCTTATTTTTCGTTCATGGGCTTTTTCATCTACATTTAAGCAAAATGATGAAAGTTTTAATTAATTAACAAAAATATTATTATATGATAAATTTTCAAAATAAATAGTTGATAAACTAACGAAAGAAACTTTTTATAAACTAATTTAAAAAATAATTTTAATAAACTTACAGATGTTCAAGATTAAGATCAATCTGTTTATTTTTGGCATACCATGGAACCTTCTACCCTGTGTAGACGTCCAGGTCCTCTGCTGGAGATGCATCCAAAAATCATCATTCGAGGAGGATATGCTTGCCGACTTTGCACATGACTTTGCTTGCCGAAGACAACCGGCAATGAATCCAGATCAAGAGAAGATGTTCCATGTAATAAGAATAGTAGCATGTCATTACTGTACTCATTACAGTATTTACTTTGCTCCATTTTTCTGCTGTCCAGTGCGTATGTTGCTTTACTCACTGATTTCGTTGTGAGATTATTCGATTTCTGAGCAATGGAACCCTCTTTGTTCGATAGGCGAGTCGTCCAGTATAATGCAAATACTCTCGAATTCGACGTGTTGATACATCAGAGGCAGGCTCGTCAATTGTTTCCTCCATTTTCACTGATATCATTTTCAGATCCATATTGCTGATTACGAAGATGCGATTTTAAATTCTCTCTCCAATGAGCTTGTTTCTACCACATCGGCATTTCTTCTGATTTGCAATGCTCTAAGTCTGTTGTGGTTGATTTAGCAGACAAGACACAGCAGATTGGGAGCAGCCACCATTTTCAGCAATTTCCACTTGTGTGAGTATTCAAAGTCACTTTCTGCGTACGTTGGCAATCCTTGGAATAATTAGAAAAAAACTAAAAATAGAATTATGATATCATTTTAGCACCTTTTACAATTGAATTATTTGATTATTGTATACTGCAAGAAGACACATCGACTAAATCCTTTTTACAACACATTGACCAGGAAAATGTTAAAATATATATGAACTTTCAGGATTATGCAATTAAAACCGCCCCATTGTAAACACCCATTACTTTAAAAATCTGTGTACTTAATTTAAGAATTATTTGGAGAGAGTGACTTGTGAAGCGTTATGTATAAGATCTTTGGATCCTATAATCAAAGTTCAAAATGCACTCTCGACAACTTTATTGAGAGTTTTTAAAAATTCAGCTGTTTTGAAGATGATGGTTAACTCGTCGAAATTAATAAACAATTTCAAACATTTTAATTGGCTTTTTAATTTTAATTTAAACAATTTGCCAATTTTTTTCAAATTTATTTACAAAAAGTAAATAATTATGTAAAACAAAAAGTTAATACTAATTAAAATCGATATATTTTAACAAGAAAACAGTTAGTAAAAGTTTTAAAATAAATAATACAAACAATTATCAGGGCAAAATTTATAATGTAAAAGAAATTGTTTTGAAAAAAATTAAAGTTAAGTTAAATATTATAATGAAAATATTTTGAATATGAAAGGTTTATTATAAATTAAATTTAAAATAACTCAAATATTTTTTAACAAAATGAGAAAATCGTAGAGATAAATTTGAATCCAAATTATCGAAGATAATGTCAGTGATACTAACAGTTTCCATATCCTCTCACTTATGAAATTAATCAAAGCTTTGGTCTAACCTAGTTTGAAAATTTATTTTCAAACTTTTCGTCTCTTGAAACATGTATAGCACTAAAGTCCAAGGGTTTCTGGTCCATTTCATGGTGTCAATAATGTCCTTTATGTTTATTCCGATGTTAAAATATCAAAAATTGATTGTGTCCCATCAATCTAGATAGTTATTTTATACATATAAATTGTAGATTGAATATAACAATACTTATAAGGTATAACCGGTGGAGCGGAGAATTGCCAATTTTGACCGAACATTTATTTTGCCAGTTTCAGCGTATAAAATAAAATATATGATTAAATAATTAAATTAGTAAATTGGAATAATTAAATAAATTAATTAAATTAAATGAAAATGATTAAATAAAAATAATAAATTAAATTAAATAAAAATTAATAAATAAAATAAATAATTTAAATAAATAATTAAATATCATTAAATATCAGACAGTCACATTCGAAAACAAGGCGTGCTTTGTGCATTGGCAGTGGTTTTGTTTGCATTGCATAATTGCATTGAAACAAGTCACAAATATTGATTTTTTTGGTGTATAATTGAGTGATGAGCCTCATTGTTATTGTGTCAGTGGATTTTCTCTGCCAATGTGGGTATGTCTCTTTTTTTGTGAATGTGATTGCGTGTTTGTGTGCGTGATAATGTGTTGATTGGTTAAAGTGTGTGTGTGTATGTGTGTTGAATGTTAATTTGTGAATTATAATCACAATTAACAATTTTCAATTTTTTCAAGTCCAATTATTAAAAACGATTTTCAAAAGCGGTGAATGAGTTCTTGTCAATTTCAAATAAAGTTTTTTCACAATTGTCAATTTTTTCAATGTCGATTTTTAAATGAACTCGAAATCAAATTTAAATTAATCGAAAAAGAAACGAAAGTTTATAGAGCCATAGCTGAACAAACTGAAAGATATAATAAAATGGTTGATACGATGAAAGATATCGCTAAAATGACCGGCGAATTGAACATGGAAGAGCGTAACTTATTATCCTTAGCATACAAAAACATAATCGGAAGTCGGAGAGCATCGTGGAGGATAATGAGTAGCATCGAACAAAAAGATCCTTCTCGACTTCCACTGATGTTGGTGGCTTCAAATGGCGGTGAAGCTAAAGAGTTCTTCTTAAAAATGAAAGGCGATTATTACCGTTTTCTGTCCACCTCTCTTCCTAAACTATCGTGGAGACACGGTTTCCTGTCCAACCGGCATGAAGATTGATGTTGATGCCAATGTAAATTGTGATAAGTTTTTGATAATTAAAGAAAGACTAAATGTCACCAATAATGAAGCGATTCATTCAAATTGTAAAAGATGTCGAGAACCGAAATATTCCTGCAACAATATGTATTTTTATTACAATTAGAATTGTTTACACAGATCTCTAAAAAACTTTCACCGTTTTATATCGCTCTAAATTGAAAAATCTATAAAATCTACTGTGGTGCTCCGGTCAATCAATCGCAAAAAAAACAATTTGCATAAAAATTTTAAAATGAAAATTAATTAAAAATTGTTTAAATAAGCAATGTAATGTGTAAAAGTTTTGATTATGAATAAATATTTTGATCGAATCTAATTGTTTTTCTCATAGGTTTCTTTGTTAAAAATAAACAAAGACCGCCTGCAGTTCTAAGCGGAACCCACCACCGCACATTTGGTGGTGTACAACGTAGTACCGGCGCACAACAACGGCAAGACAGACCCGAACAGACTCGTCGACTTATGGGCACTCAACATGCGTGGATCTCAAGTGACAGCGAAGCGGTTGGCTATTCTTTCTGGCGGTGAACCTCAGCACGAATAAGGGGTGTCAGTTATCACAACTTTATCCAATGGCCACTACCTCATTTACATATTTAATTATTTTAGAAAATTATTTTATTACAAGAAATTTAAAATATAATAATTAAGTGAATGGCCTTCAATTAACAAACTTTTTTAGGAATGGCAGAATCCTCAAAAGAGATACATCATACAAATGGACTAAAGAACATATTTATCCAAAAGAATATGTCATTTCTTGTTTTTTACTTTTATTTATTTTTATTTACCTTTACATGATTTAATTTTATTCAATTTTAGTTTTGTATATACTGTTTGATTTTAAGTACCAACTTTGATTAAGATTAGTTTAAGATATAACTTTCTTTAAAAAGATAAATAAAATAATAAAATAAATCTAAATGACAACAAAATATAAAAATCAGTGAATGTCACAGCAGCAATTATTTATAATTAAATAAACAACAAGCTTTTTTAAAAGTAAATTTATGGGAATTCAAAGGAAATTTTGATCAGTAAAACGTGATGTTTCACTTAAGTAAATTGACTATTAAAACATAAAAACAATAAAAATCAAAGGTTAATAATATATTATATATTTTTCTTCTTTATAATGCATTCTTTTAATTTAATTTTAATAAATGTCACCAATCTTGAAAGAATTTCCGTTGATTCGATTCTTGAAAACATGACATCTTAATAGACACAGACTTCATTTGATTTATTATATATGGGTTCCATTTTTTATTATTTGCAGTGTCAAAAATTGTCCAATATTATTATTAAAAATAATTATTTATAATGTTTATATATTTTCTTAATATGCCAATGTATTTTTGTTTAGTAATTGTTTATGATGTAATTTATATTATATTATTTATTTCGTAATTTATTACATGTATCAGAAGATTGGATTTATTATAATTGTATTGTAGAAAAAATTAAAATTTCAATATCTTATTTTCTTAATTCAATGAAACACATAAAATAATAAGACATCATAAATAATAAAATAAAAAATCATAATTATAATAAATAAATGAAAAAATAACAATAACAAGAATAATGAAACGAAGTAAAGGAGGCATATATATATATATATATATATATATATATATATATCATCATCATATATGAGGTTAAAGGTAATACATGCATGAAGCTTATCTGATAATTTAATTATTATTTTTTATAAAAGTTTATTTTTATTATAAAGATTTTACAGAAAATATTTTAACAAAATAGCGTTTTCATTAATATATTACCTATTGTGAGAAGTGGTTGCAACATCAATATCAGAATTTATTTTTTAACACCAAAATTTATTATATCATTTTTAATTTTAACATATTTAATAAGCATATTAAAATTAAAATATTTTAACTTTTAAATTAAAAAAAAATCATAAATTATTCTGTCAAGATGGAAATTTAAATTAACCCCTCACATCTCCATTTTTTTAAAGAATTTTCTCAATTTTTCCAAGTTTCGATCTAAAATTCTTTCATCTTGATTTATTAGTTTATACCTTCTATCGTGTGTTTTCTCTACCACTTTATACGGTCCTTCATATTTATCTTTACTCTTTATCCCCGTTTCCACCTTGACTAGTACTTCATCTCCAATTTCGAAATTTCTTCTGGTTGTTGTGTCTTCCTTTTCTTGTTGTAGCTTTATATCTTGACTATGCCATCTTTCTCTGTATATTTTCTTACCGAATATATTTTCCACTGGGCTCTTCCCTATTGTTTTCCGAAAAATTGTGTTTATTGTGAATTCTATTTCCGGTAGTAGTTCCTCCCAGTCTGATCCTTTCTTTGTATGCAAAGATGCGTTTAAATATTCTCTTCCACGAATTCTTTTCCGAAATTGTCTTTCTACTATTCCATTCGTGTTATGATGGTACGGACTCGAGTAACACATTTTTGTATTCATTGATTCTGCCATATCCTTGATTACCTTCGATTTGAATGTCTTGCCACAATCTGTATGTATTTCCTTCGGTGCTTCAAATCTCAAAATCCATTTGGTCATTATTGTGTCTTATGGTTATTTCATCCTGCTTGCTAAGGGCTATCAAAGATATGTACCTACTAAACTGATATATGATTTCAACAATATACTTTTTTCTTCTCCAAGTCTCCTTTAGTGGTCCGCATATGTCTATGTACACTTTCTCAAATGGTTCATTTGCGACAAGTGTCACCCGTTTTTCCTTCATAGCGGTCGTTAATGTTTTACTTTTTTGCATGCTTCACATTGTCCAATTACTTCTTTTATTATTTCATTCCGATTGATCATGTCATAATTTAATGTGCTATTGACAATGTCTTTTCAAATCTGAGACCCTCTGCAGATTCAATAACTAACGAAAATCTTCATTTATACTTCCCTCTGATATTTCCACAACGAATTGCATTTTTTTTATGCTGGACAGATAAATTTTTTAATATTAACATTTGAATCAGTTTTATTTTCCATGAATTTAAGTTGAATGTCGATAGAACACAACTAGTATAAGTTTATTTATTAGATCACATAACGTCAGATGACGTTTCACGTTTAAAAGTAACGGACCATCATTAATCATAGCCGACGACTTTCTTTCGTATTTTTCTTTCTTTCTAGTTGTAGAATCTTGTCTTTTCACGATTTTACTTTTTCTTTGAGATATTTTATTTTTTTATCAATCTTTTTTTGTATCAGCGGATAAGATCCGAGGCAAACGACAAAAATAAAAATAAAAAAATTGCATGACAAAAACGTTGAAAGTCCCTATACATAAGAAAGACAAAAGTCAGTAAATCGCACGAAAGAACAAACGAATAAACACATTACACAAGCCAAAAGATTCAGACACAGCCCGTTTGCCAAAAAAATGCGATGTCAAGGGAGGTATCACAAATATTATTTATTAAAAGGTAGTTTCGATGACATAAATAATTTATCATCTAGGTTACCTTTATAAGAAAAATAGTCTCCGAGATAATTGAAAAACAGAAAAAAAAGATTTATAGACTACATGAAATCTAAAGAAAGCTGATTTTTGATCCATTGAAACTGACTTAAAAGAGTTAAAGTACTTAATTTTTCTACGAACCTTACCTTTGAATCATTTAATTTGATGGCCAAAAAAGAGTCTACTTCTTTGAGAGACCACTTATCTCATGAAGTTTAGGAATTTCACTAAAAGCGGATCAAAAATAGTTAAAGATGTATATATAGGTAGATAATTAGTTTGTTAGAATACTGTCATTTCGTCGAAAAACTAGATGAAAGAAACAAAAAGAAAGGAATGGTAACTAAAAGTATTTCTTTAAATACCAAAGCATTTTTCTTTAGTCAAAATAAAAACATGTCTCCAGATGGTAACTGAACAATTGAAAATACCACATAAACAACTTTTGATATTAAAAAAATCTTTTCTAAACAAGATCTTAACAATGCCAAAACAAATAACAGTAGTACTCTGGTTCAAGCACTTGCTGTCATAAATGTTTTATTGACAATCATCTTATTGGCCTTGAAATATTTTGAAAACTCCCTTTGCCACCGACAGAAGCAACGACGAAAGAAAGATGTAGTATAATTGCGATTTAAAATTTCTTTATATTTCAATTTATTTACTTTAATAATTTATATAAATTTAATTTCTTTAAATCAAATGGTAATATAGTCATTAAACAAAAATAACACCATTTTAATTTTAAATTTTTATTGGAAAACATGTTTCGTCACTTTTGTGGCATCTTCAGTTCTGTATTTAATTAGAAAGTTATTGTTTTTATAGAAAGATGACCATTACGTCACAGTGTGTTACGTCAAAATACTCTAATATGATTGGACAATAACTTTCTAATTAAATACAGAACTGAAGATGCCACAAAAGTGGCGAAACATGTTTTCCAATAAAAAATTAAAATTAAAATGGTGTTATTTTTGTTTAATTAATAATTTATGTTAACTTTATGTTATCTTTACATCACAAGATACGTAGTGTTACTGTGAAAGTTATCATGGAATGCGTTAAATTTGTTTTTTGTGAGAGGGCGAGGCTCTTATTAGGGGGGGGGGTAAAATGAATGTGACAGAAAAAAAATTATAAAGAAATGAAATCATGAAAATGCAAATTTACAAAGTGAACCAATATTTTGATACGATAAATGCAATATTTACGTGGCAAATTGTTACTATCAATCAAATAAAATCGATGCAAAATAGTCTGTCTTTTATGGCAGATGTCATCTTTATAAATTGGGTTAATAGGGATTAATTATAGACAAAAACATTTCTCAAAGGAACTTGATTTGTGAAATGTCTATGATGAGTTTAAAAGCAAATATAAAATATTAATGACACAGTGGTTATAATATTTGGTGTACATCTCGGAAAAAAACGATGTTTATCTCAAATGGAATTTAAAAAATAATGTTTATCTAGATCGCTTCCACTGAACTCCCTTGTAACACTTGGTATTTCGATATTTGTTACTTAGTTTTAAATAGTTATCATCAAAGAAACGATATAATATTTATTGAACAACAAAATTTTGGTTATCGAAGACGAAGAAAATTTTTTAAAATAAAAATTATTTAATGATTTTTTTATATTATTGTTTTTAATAACCGTTTCGATCATTAAAATTTAAAAGAAGTTTTGAATTAAATTTAAGAAAAAATTTTAAATTTGATCATTAGTCGAACAAAGTGTCGATTACGATTAAAATTTAATTAGGTTTCAAATTTAATATAAAAATAAATAAATGAGGTAAATTTTTAATTATAAATTTTTCAAAATAAAAATTATATATATATATATATATATATATATATATATTCTGAAAATATAATTTTTTTATATAATTATTGGACATGTTTCGATGTTTACATACATCATCATCAGCAATTTTTGGTATATGAATATTGAATTGTTTGAATAATACAATTTTAATAGATACATTTACTCTAAAAGGTAACGAAGAAATTTATTATTATTATTTATCAAAGTACTAGCGCGCTCGGCCCGCTTCGCGGCCCTCTCTTGCCGGGGGTTCAATTTTTTTTATATTATAAAAGCCCAAGTAACTCACTGCCTGCCTCACTGCCTCACTAACGCTGTAAG
>MQRK01227113.1:12472-26569 GCA_001938485.1 Girardia tigrina
GAATTGCCTCAATTAACGTAATTAATTCAATAAAATAAAAGAATGAAATTAATGAAACAGACAAAATCAAAAAATAAAAATAATAAAGACAATGAAACGGCAATTACTACCTCATTCGGCGTTCTTCCACAATCAAAATTAAATAAAATATTCGAATTGGTATATAAAATGATAGCAAATAGTGATTGTGCAAAATGTAATCAAATAGAATAAAGGTAGGTGTTTTTAAAATATTTGTGTGCGCGTAAAAGTGTGTGTCGTGTGTGCAGTGTATCGGTTATTTATAGTGTGCCGGATATATATACTACCCGACACACTCGGGTTTTTTTATCTCGCTTGATTACGTCAGCGTTAGTGAAGCAGTGAGTGACTTGGGCTTTTATAATATATATTATTGGGTAATAATGGCAAAACATATTTTAATTAAACATTTTAAGTACTGAAATAACCTTACTTTGCCCATTCTGAATATTAATTGATGGGTTCAGAATGGGCAAAGTAAGGTTATATCAATACTTAAAATTTTTAATTAAAATTTCATTAATTAATTTTAGCATTATAAAATTCTTATTTTCTTATTAAAAACACATATCACTCTCTCCCAAAAATTCTTAAATAAAGAAATATGTGTACCTAATTTAAGAATTAGTGGGAGAGAGTGACATGTGAAGCGTTATATATATATATATATATATATATATATATATATAAGATCTTTTGATCCCAAAATTAACGTTCAAAATGCACTCTCGAAAACTTTATTGAGGGTTTTTAAATGATTTATTGATGTCGTATTGATTGCACAATCATTACCGGTAGTATATAAGTACATTTCTTAAGAGCATGTAACGTTTTTCTTTGGTTTAGGTTGAAAGAGTAAATTAACTCAACCAAACCAAGACATTCGGATGAATATGATATTATGGCTTTCATCTTATAAGAGGTTCCTGTGAAATCCGTTTATGCGATTCCTAGTCTATTTGCAAATGATGTTGCCCATATTAAAATTTTAAATAAGGTCAATTGTATTAAACGTATAAATTATATTTAAATTATAAATTATTGCTTTTTTTATAATAGGAGGTTACTTTGCAATCACCGTGTAATAAAATTATTATTTTTACTTGGCCCCTCATGTGAGGTCCCATGATATGTTAAAATGATGTTCTGATACTGAACGAATATAAATAATTGTACAAATGACAGTCTTTTTATTAATCATTTGTTCTTTCTAAAACGGCAAAATTGTCAAAATTGAATAAAAAAAATATATTTTAATAATGATATTTATGAGGAGGTAGATAATTTAGTTCGCTGAAAAAATTTAAATGGTTTTTAAAATTGTTTTGAATTAAAATTGTAAAGGCCTTACACACAAAAAAAGAGTTTTTTTGAGACACATTTCATCAACAGGCAAATTGGCTCAGTGCGTAACATGGTTCCCGATGTTCTTTCATGTGGTTTCTTTTTTTTGTGTATGTATGCGGTTCATATGGGTTCTGTGTCGTTCCATGTATAGTCGTCTGAGATTGATTTTTGTGTTATATTTTTTTGTTGTATATATTTTTTTTCTCTAAAGCGATTTTTGGTTTTTTTGCTCGAATATCTGAGAAAGAGAGACAAGAACAATACGCATCAATCATCAACATCATCAGGGCCGCCGCGTGGGTAAGAGGCGCCTTTGTGCCAGATTATTTTCAGTGCCCTTCCCCGAACTGCACCCCTTTGTCAAAAACTATGACTTGTTATGAATTTAATCATTAGAATATTTCCAATGAATACTTTTATTTTATTAAATAATTACAGGTTATATAATACGATAATATACAGGCATTGGTTATATACATACAATATATAATTCTAAATCTAAGCAATCAATAAAATTTGCTTGTCTCAAACATATATTAAGAATTAGATTAATTTATAATTATTCATCACTCAAAAATCAAAATACTTTTTACATATTTACTCTCTAATAAATCCATATTTGTCACTTTTTCTTTTTTATCATTTAATTTTTTTTATTTAATTTTAATTTTTTTTTATTTAGTGAGGTGGCGCCGAGTGAGAGAGGCGCCTTTTTCACTCGGCGCCCTTGTGCGAGGCACAATATGAACAATCGTACGCGGCGGCTCTGAACATCATCATCGCAAATGGCAATCTCTCAATTTCGAATCATTCAATAAAATTCACATCAGGTTGAAATGAATCGTTCGTAAATGAAATAGGTCAATTTGTATTGTTTAATCTGGTCGAATGTGTGCTCCTTTGTGAAGAATTGTTCTGATTTATGGGTATATTGAGCCACGGGTCTTGACGGGGCAATGATGAAGGATTGTGAATGTATTAAAGCGAAAAATGAAAAAATCAATAAATGAATTAATATTTTAAAATTAACAATAATAAAATACTGTGATTATAAAATATGGTGTGCTTTATTCTCTTAATAAAATTGGTAATTTGATTGAGTTTGTTCTTTGCTTTTTTTATTTACTTTTGACTAATAGTTTTTTTATCGTTTACTATTTTTTTGTTTGCGTATTACTTTTTCTTTATAGTAAAAATAGTGAGTTTGGTAGATTCTCAAAATCACTATTTTTACAAAAATCAAACTGAAAATTTTAAAAATGATAATTAATTATTTTAACTGTGAATTTGAAAATATTCAGTATAAAATATTATTTTGAAATATTAGAATATTATTTGATATTTTGAAATATTATATAATATTATTTTTAAAATTATTATTATTAATATTATTTTAGCAAAAAATGAATGGATTAAAACAGAAAACAGATAGAACAGTATTTTAAAATATAATCATTTTATTTGAATTTTATTAAATATTTTAAAATCAATTAAGGATAAGATTAAAAATTAAATATTTCAAACACAAAAAAATGAATATTAAATATAAAGTATTTTCAAAAAATTTAAAAATACTAAAAATAAATTACATGTTTTTTTTATAAAAAAATGCAAAATTTAAAAAATAGAATATAATATTTCATTTGAAAAACAAAATTTTAAAAGGTTAAAATAAACAACAAATTAAAAAAAATAAATATTTCCCTTAAAAACTAAATATACGTGAATTATTAATTTTCATAAATATGCTTTAAAAATAAAATATTATTTTGATTGCAATTTGAATTTAATTTAATTTTTTTTGAAAATAGAGATCGGCGGATTAATTATGAATTAAAGAAATAGTTGAAAAATAAGTTTGAAAATTTTTTATAATAAATAAATTTTTGAGTTAAAAATGAATTCTGATATTGATGTTGCTACCACCTCTCACAATCTTATTTAATAATTTTCAAATTTAAATGAAAAAATATATTTTGAGAAAATATAAACATAAAAAAATAAAACTAAACTAAAAAATATCAAAAATATTTAATTTATTTTAGTTGTTGAAAGAAATTCATTTGAAATTTGCGTTTATAAGTTTTATATTGATATCGAAAGAATAATTTGTCATAAATAAATAAAAATATATAAAGCATCAGAATAAAGTGGATCAATAAATCAATCGTTAATTCCAGATGGAATTTTAGAAAATTTGTTTTTTTCAATTTTTCGACATTTTCAACTAAATCGATTTATTGCAGTTATTTACAGAAATGTATAAATGAATATTGTGTAAATTATGTATTATGAAATGTTGGTTAGGAATATATTTTTTAATTTATTATACCAAAAACTTTAAAAATTTTAAATATAATGAAATATTATTTCCTCTAAACTTGCATCAACCCGATTGTTTTTGAGTAAATATTATTATTTTTTGTGAATAATAGAAAATGTTTAGAAACGAAAAAAAATATTTTTTTAAATAAAATGATTTGACCGCTGCTTTTGTGTTATGGTTTCATTTGAAGAATTTGTTATTCATTCATTTTTTATTGTTGCTTTATTTTTGTTCATATTTGGAGACACCAAGAGACAATATTTTGTGATATATATATAGAGAGAGTGACAATAAACAGTGAAAAGGACGAAACTCATCAAAGAATGGAGTACTATTTAGTTCACTGATTATTCTGCTCGAACGTTTTCCAGCAAATCATACAGGTGATGGAGAAAGAGATCTGGGTTGAGTAACACTTCGTGACTGCGCTCTATACTGACTCGGTGAACTTGCGGTAGACCAAGACCGTGTATGCGGACATCAAAAAGGTTCAAGCGGTCTTTAAGTATTTCACTGAGGATTTCCAAAATCTGATTACCAATCGAGCAGAAAAGAGCGCTGTACTCATAAGGCGCAAAGTGAGCAATATTATTAAGGATTATTGATAGATGTATCTACTTGACCTGAGTCTTCCCGGTTGTGGCAGCAACCAATATAAAAATCGGTTTAACCGGTCGCCGGTTAAAACGACCGGCACTCTCGATTATTGCGGACCAAATTCCATCAGTGATTTGTTGATTTGAAACCATCGAGTAAACGGAATGAATCGAGATAAATTGAATTGAATTTTGTTTTTTAAAAAGAAATCAATTCGGTCATTTTAAAATTTATTATTTATTACAGTAAAACAACGCCATTTTAGAGTATTGTTTTGATTTACATTAGGGAATAATTTTTTACATTGAAAAAAAAACAGTTTTTCTACACAACAAAATAAGTATTTTTTACATGAGAAAAATAGATTTTTTATGTGTTTTGCTTTTTTAAAATGTTGTGGTACGCAGGACGATGCAAGTCTCCGGCGCTCTCAAGTGAGCCGAATCGATTATCAATGGGCACAATGAAATTAAAAAAAATCTAAAATTGATGTGCATTTTATGTAAATTTGCATATTATGTTAATTATAGGAAAAAGTAATCAATATATGAAAATTCTAATTGCAAAATCAGATAGAGAATCAAAATTTACATCAAACACATGATATCAATTTTTGACACTAGTACTTTTAAAAATCTTTATGTAGTGATTTTGCACATTTTCAACGTATAAAGCACTGTTCTAGCACATTAAAAATGTTTTGTACAATGTGCACTATCGTTTGGAACTTTAAAAATATCGATTAGCACATTTGAGCACTGTGCAGCGATCGATTAGCACTTTTTTTTCGGTATGGAAATGGTGACGGTTACTATGGGTACGGCTACTGTTACCACGGTTAAAATCACCTTCAATCATTGTATCCGTTGCTAATGAAAAATGTTTCTTGGTTACCGTTGCTAAGAGGACTGAAGCCGTTGATAAGGAAACGGGAACCAATCAGAAACGTTTCTAGGGTACCGGGGACAAATCAGAGGCGTTTCCATGGAGACGAGAAGCAATCAGAGGCGTTTTGAAGGAAATCGGAACCGTTACCATGGAGACAGGAATCAATCAGACGCGTTTCTGCTTAGGCTAAGGTGATGGGAACCAGTGCTGCCCATGGCTATGGAAATCATGACCGTTGCTAGGAGACCACCGACCAATCAGAAGCGTTTTTGAGTGATCGCGACCGTTGCTAGAGTACCGGGAACCAATCAGAAGAACTGATGCCTAGGCCAAGTGAACCGGAACCGTTGACATGGTAACCGCGGCCGTTGCTAAATTAAACATATTGGTTGTCATGGTAACGGGTAACCCTAAAACCTTATGGGGTTTCTGGACCACCTTTTAATTACCATACATAATTACCTTTTTTCTATGGTTATAGATGCCTTTTCATTGGTTACTGTACCCGTTTCCATAGTAACCGAGCAATTTCATTGGTTACCGTGGACCGTTACCATGGTAATCAAGAATATTGTAAAAAATTATTGATTGATGTAGAACTCTAATTATATTGCAATTAAGGATTTATAATATTGATAATTGATTTTTTATAGGATTATTGACTATCGATTTTATTGATCATTTATTTTTCCTGATCGGATCAAACCCCATCCTGGAGGGGGGTGTGAGGGAGAATGCCCAGTTTCCCCAAATAATTATTTAAAATTATTTTAATATGTTAAAAATCTTATTTTTTAAAATTATTATATTTTAACATTATTTTTTACGAATTCTTATTTATAGAAATTCTTTTAAAGTTATTTTAAAAAATGAATTTATAAATTCTTATCACAACATTTATTTGTTATAAAAATATGCTTTAAGTTTTTAACTTATGTAAATCTCGATCACAAAATTAAAAATTAACTATCTCATATTTCGGTTCGGAATATTGCATGGCAAGATATTCCAGATTGCGGTTTAGTGAATGTATTTATATATTTTCTATTATAATATTTTCTAATTGTCTAAGTTTTTCGTTAAGTTTTATAACTTATTGTAAATAAACTAGCAGTTCTAGCAATACAATAAGCACATTCATAAAATAAAAACAATTTTAAAGAAAAAAATAATATAAATAATAATTAAAAATAAATATTAGTAAGTAATTTATTTGGTATACATTGAAATATTTTCCTCAAAATTATTTAGCTTAAATTTATCTATTTCTTATATTACAGAAATTTTTTAAAATTATATTTCAATTTTTTTAACATTTTATGGTAAATTTTTAACATTCAGTGATAAATAAATATATTAAATTTATCATAATACTATGTAATACATTGTACGATCTTCTAAGAAAGGCTTCAAACACCTTTTTTCATTTAGTGACCCTATTTATGATTAGTAGGTTTTCAGCGACTTCATAATAATATACCAAACATAAATAAATATTCTGAGAAGATTTATTCCATAAGTAATATCATATATACATATTTTCTTAAACAGGGGGCAATAAAGTAACTACACAGTCAGCAAACAATTAACAGTTAAAATATTAACTGTTTGAAATGTTTATTTTCTCAAGTGTCGTTACAGGTTGCGAGAAGTGCATTCAAGTAAATGGTCTACAATTAGTGACTTTATTAGCATTATGTTACGGTTGTTATTGTTAATTTTATTGTAAATATAATTATTCTAACTGTATAGTGACTTTTTTGCCACACTGTATTTTCTTACATTTGTGCAGATATTCTTTCAAAAATACTTATCCTAATTTTGCAAATTTATCTATTGAAACATTTTACACTAAATATCGCGACCCCAATCTTTGTGGAGACCCAAGTTTTTGGACATCCAGTTTTAAGTTTATAATTTATAGAAATATAATTCATTTATATATTTTTATTCGTATGTAATATTTGTCTCACAGATTGTTTTATAATTTATAAATAAATACTAAAAACTTAAACATGAATATTAAAAATTTGAAAGTTTTTATCATTACTGTTGAGTGAGCGGCAATAGCACTCTAACAACAATCATCACATTATCAGTCAGAATGATAATAATAAGATTAATATTAAACTTTTTCGAGAGAATTG
Source organism: Girardia tigrina (assembly GCA_001938485.1). Taxonomy (NCBI): domain Eukaryota; kingdom Metazoa; phylum Platyhelminthes; order Tricladida; family Dugesiidae; genus Girardia; species Girardia tigrina. Next base: position 19,799 of record MQRK01227113.1, read on the forward strand.
CAATTTAATAAAATGCTTAATTAATTACAAGCGTGTTTTTCAATCTTGTACGCAACGCATTCGATATTTCTTTATTTAAATAACGATTTTTCGACATTAAATTATTTTGTAAATAATTTAATTTTTATTAGACCAATTTTATTTAAATTCTTAAACGCTAACGACTTTGATAAGGTATATAATAAGTAATCTTAAAATTGAATTTTTTAATTTTAGGAACATCATAAAATTCCGGGATTAATAAGGTGATAGTGGTTGGTAGGGCCACTACAATTACATTTAATGACACTAAAATTTATTTAATTATAAAATTACTATACCTTGTTAGGAATTTAAAACCATGTTAAGAAAATATTTTAATGAAAAGTAAAAGTCATTTGAAATAAAAAAATTATTTACCAAGATAAATATAAATTAAGGAAATAAAATAATCGCACGTTGAAAGAAAAATAAAATTAAAATTAATAAAGAAAAAATTTTGATTCTGGTTTGATATCAATAAAACTAAAAAAAGTTTCTCGGAATTATAAATGACAATTTTTATAACAGACAGTTGTTTGATTAAAACCGCGGATTGCATAGTTTTTAAAATTTGAATTTATTGTGTAATTTAAAATAAATTAAAAAATATTCCTTTCTGATTTTTTATCTAGAATATCGTTTTGAGTATTTTATTATTTAAGTTTTCCTTTTTTATCATTAATTGTTAGTTTTTTTCATAATTTATATCAAATAATGATGAATGAATTTCGGGGTCTATCATAAAAGGATTTTTTCTTCTTTCATCCATAAACTATTTATTCTTCCAATACGTATTTTGTTATAAGTAAACTTAATTTCTAAAAGACTATTAATAATTAATGAAATGATTCATATAATATTTGTTTGCTCAATGAAGAAAAACTGAATAAATTAAAAAATAAAAAAGAATTAATTCATTTTTATACATTTATTTACTTTATGTATAAAATATATAAAAATGATGACAAGTTTATATAAAAATCATTCTGATACTATATATATTTATTTAATAAGCAATTAAATTAATTAAAATACTCAACAATTTAAATAATAATTAAATAAAATAGTAAAACAGTTTTGTTACTTAAAATTCCAAAATTATTTTTTGATTTTTTTATTAAAAATTATTAATTTAAAAATTTTTTGTTGAATAATTTTAGTAGCAACAACACAATGAACAGCGTACAAGTTATATTTGAAATTAAAATCTAAATCGGCAAACAACCGATTTAAACAAATACATCACAATTTTTTTCAAGTCGAAACAAATAAAGGAAATGGTAATGTTTTATAACTCTTTATAATTGCTACTTTATAACGTTATTCTCTAAATATAACAGAACATTAATATTTTTGTCAATTATCCAAATTAATTTTTAAATTTCCGTTGAAAAAATTATCAATTACATAAAAAATATATTATTATAGTATAATCTATTAAATTTTTGAAATGATCAATTTGTTTATTGCTTGTTGTAAATTGGAACAATCTCCATTAAATTTCATTCTTTTATTTTATATTTTATTATCAAAATTTTTTAATTAACTAAAATTAATTATATATATAAATTAAAAAAATAATTTTTAACAATTATTTTACAAGATTAATTTTCTTACATTCTTCATCAAAGTATTTTCTAAGCTTTTCGAGTTTTTATTACAAAGAATAGTAAAATTTTTCTAAACTTGCACACATTATTATTATTATTTTTGTATCGATATATTTTTGTCAAAAACAATGATTTTTGAATTTAGGTTATATTTATTTTTTGTGTTTTCTTTTTTTGAAGTTTATGGAGGTTATGGAAAATCTTTAAAGCCACCGATCTGTCGATGTATAACGACAGGTGCTTAAAAATTTACTGAGACTATTGACGATCAGGTAGGAAGTGTGAAAATGTTTTTTGAAGAAAGTTGAAGGAGTTCGATCCGTCGATAGAAAACGGCAGGTGCTTATAGTTTTTACCGAGACTGTTGATGTTCACCTAAGGAATGTGTAAATGTTTTTAAGTGATTTGAATTCTGCTGATCCATTGATAGATAACAGTAGGTGTTCATAAGGCATGCTGAAACTGTTGACAATGTGGAATTTTGAGAAAGAACATTTTGAAAAAGAACATTAGAGAGGGCCGTGGTAAGAAATGCAGAAAATAAAAAGAGAGTATTACAAGATATATAAGGAAAAATTAAAAAATCAATTGAATTAAATCCAACTCCAAGTTGTCAATGACTATAGCCAGAGATCATTTCTAATCATATTTTTAATGGGTAAAAGCAGTTTTTTCCACTGCACGAGAAAAAAAAGACAATGTGCTGGAAGTAGGCGATAAACAACCTGTGTTTTTTATCCGAAATACAACGTTGAGATCCTCGGATTCGGATTGCATTAGTGTCATACTGGATAAAATTGGTTCGCTTAACGGGACACAATCCACCAGAATTTGTCAAATTCAAAGAGAGAATTCCGTGTCAGATCCTGTGACAACATGCAGTTGTGCCATGTCCATCTATGAATCGATTGACTACCTCACAAATATCATAATTTGTCGATTGTAGTTTTCTTGAAATGTATGAAAATGAAATGTCGATTAGTGTTTGTGTGTTGTCGATTGCGATATGTTTGTGTGAATATGTGTGTATGTATGGTTAGGAAAATAAGAATTGTGATTCGATGTGTGTGTGTCTTCGTGTTTGTTGTTGATTAAGAATTTTAATCACAAAAAATCAAAAAAAAATGTTACAAAAAGAAATGTAAAAAATGTAAATGTTCGTCAGAATTAAATAAAAAATCAATGTTGTCGAATTTGAATTTAGTAAATAAAAATTGTGAAATAGAAAGTGTTTTCAATTTGTGTCGAAATAATTTCATCAGTTCCAATGTTAAATATGCGAAAATTATAAATTGGCACACTGAACACAAAAGCGAACTCCGAACTAAAATAAATGTTGCGATAAAAGTCAATCCACACTCACGGTTTTTATCTGTCGTACTGATGCTCAAACTTAAATAAACGCGTTTTTTTTGTCAGGTTGCAGTTCATTTAGGAGAGGAATTCCTTTCGACAAGGATTCTGAAATCACCAAATACAGTTTTATCACGGTCTCGTAACATCCATCCATGATGATCTTGGAGGTACACTACATGCCCTGGTCACTTGTGTTATGAGCAAGTCTTGAACTTCATAATGCATTCTCTCTTACTTACCCAGAAATAAACTGTAGAAGAGCTTTGATGACTGTCATTCACGTTATACAGCCGTGAAACATTGCCTTTGAGGCAGTCATACTTAAAAAAATATTTATTTCTGCTCAGAAAATGAATATCTAAACTAATATCTTAAAATGTTTTTTGCTCACATCTTATAATTTGTTTTGAAAAGATATAATCTCTAAAAAATTTAAACATCACATGTAATTATACTATTCAAAGACGAATATGATACAATTATCTGTCGACAATTTTAAATGATTCAAATAATATGTAATTATATTCCAATATTATAAAATATTTCCATTTTTCCATAAATAATTATAAAGATTACAATATATGTAATTATATTATAAATATTTTTTTTGTAAAAAGTAAAATATTATAAAACACTATTAATTATTTTATTTTTAATTATATATTTTTATATTTTTCATTATTTTATTTCCAACGGTAAATTATTTTAAAAAAATATATGTAGACACTTTTGAAACAAGAAGTTCAAAAGTAATTTTATTAAAAAAATATTTATGCATTATATTATTAAAAATTAATAAAGATCCGCTTTATTATTATTTTTTATCCATACTTTCCGAATAAGCTTTTCCATATACACTTTCTATTCATTTGTATCAATTTCCCAGTATTCGAATGGACTACCCATTGACCACAACTTAAAAGCCTTTGAAGCATAAATAACCGTCTGATGGTTAATCTCTCCTATCAAGTTGTATTGTTCATCCCTTAGAGCAGCTTTAAAGCAAGCATTTATGTTGATATATAAAGATTGGACAAAATATGTTGCTTTTCCTGATATCGCCACAGCTTTTGTATAAAATGATTGAGTTGGGGGACCCAAAATGTATTTTTTGTTTCCAAAATAAATCTAAGATCAACTTAGGTGAAGTAGTTTCCAAGTAAGAACATTTTTTGCAGAATACATTATTCACCCAAAATCTCAACAGTTTTGAATCCATTTAGACACGCGTTTTTACACTAATGATATGATAATTACTAAGTGATTTTTAATAAACTTATTTGGTAAATTTTTTTAATCATTTGGATGTGATAATGGATAGGAAGATTTAACCCTGAAATGAAATTGTCAAGCAAACAGTGTAGCAATATTTATTCAAATTTCTGGAGGAAAAATTTTTTTATTCAGATTGTAAGCCCTATATTATTGGGTTGGCAACTAAGTGATCGCGGATTTTTTTTAGAAAATCAAAGACAATTTTTTCATGGAACTAAATAACTTTATTCTGTAATGTATTGACCATTTTGATCAATGACCATTTGCCATCTTTTAGGCAGCATCATAATTCCACGATCATAAAACTTCTGGCTTTTATTAGAAAAAAACTGAATAAGGTACGATTTGACATCATCATTATTGAATTTTTAACCATTCAATGAGTTTTGTAGAGATCGAAACAAAAAGTAATCAGATGATGCAAGGTCAGGACTTTATGTTGGATGTGGCAAAACATCCCAACCAAGCTCCAAAAATTTTTGCCGAGTGGTCAAAGATGTATGTGGCCTTGCATTGTCATGATGGAATACATCACTTTTTCGATTTGTCAATTCTGGCCGCTTCTCTTCGACTGCATTGTTTAATTTTGTTAGTTGTTCAATATAAACATCAGAATTGATCGTTAGGTTGGGTGGTAAGAGTTCAAAGTAGATAATTCCTTTGTAATCCCACAAAATGGATAGCAAAACCTTCTTTTGATGAACATCAGCTTTTAATGTTGTTTGAGTTGGTTCACCTGGCCTGCTCCACTATCTTTTCTGCTTGATATTGTTGTAAACAATCCATTTTTCATCGCCAGTTATCATTCTTTTTAAAATGGATCATTTTCATTACGTTTCTTTAACAAATCGCAGCAGTTAATGTGTTCCGTTAAATGCGTTTCTTTCAGTTCGTGAGCAGCCCTTGCATGGAGTTTTTGAAAACAGCCAAGTTATTTTAAGTGATTTTTAATGCATGTATGCAATACATGAAGCTTCTCTGTGATGTCACGTGTTGTACTGTGACGATTCGAATCGATTATTTCTTTGATTAGGATGTCATCAACTTCAACTGGACGACCAAGGCGTTTTTCATCTTTAAGTGAAAAATCACCAGAACGAAATTTGGCAAAGAAAGTTTGGCACTGCCGTTCTTTTAAGGCTTTGTCACCATAAACAGCACATATTTTTTATGAGCTTGCGATGTGCTTTTCCCTTTGCGGAAATAAAAAAGCAAAATATGACGAAAATGTTTCTTTTAACTTTCCATTTTTCAACGAAGGCCTAACGAAAACTACGCAACCGATAAAAGTAACTTTTTTTACTGATTGACTGCGGAATTAAAATAAAAGCTGAATTGACTATCAAATAAAAAATGTGTTTTACATTTGTACTACGTCTACAAATCTAAAAATTCAACTGAAACCATCTATGAGTGAAATCCGCAATTACTTAGTTTCCTACCCAATATATAAATAGTTCAAATATAAAAAAACTTATTTAAATTATATTAATTATTTATGTGCTTCAAATAAATTTTACATTTGATAAATTTAAATATTTTTTAACAATCACCATAAATTAAGGCTCATGGGCAACTTTTTGGAAGAAAAACCCATAATAGAAACAGTTGATGGGCATGCATTTTGATGGGCCTCTATTCAAAAAACTGCGGTAACAATGAAATGTAAATATGAAGGTATACAAAATTCTTGAACACAAATTAGACAATAAACTAAAATTAAATAAAATAATTAAATTAATTATTAAATGTTTTGTATACTTCTACAATTTTAAGTAATGTATTTTGCAATAACGAAATGATTAGTTGAGGTTAATGATCAATGAGGATAGAAACATGTACAACAATTCAAGCAATATTTCATTAGTGTTCAATAAACTATGTATATATATATATATATATATATATATATATATATATATATATTAATTATTCAAACTTGAATTGATTGAATACTAGGGATTGAGTGCGAAAAATATTACTAACTTTAAATCTCTATAACTACAACATAAATTCACAAATTACAAACAACTAAACAAGTAGGCTGTTGTTTGCATAAATCAAAATAAAATTCATTTTAATATTCATTTTTAAATTTCATTTTTCATGAATATGTCGTCAGAAACAGGAAGTCGCAAATTAATTATTCGTTTATTTCAAGAAAATCCTCAATCAAGTCAGAAAGAAATTGCCAGAAAGGTAAAGGTTTGTCAGAAAACAGTTTCTAACGTTCTTTAAAACTTCATTGAGAACTTGAACGTTTCAGAAAAATTTGTTCGGGAAGAAGAAAGGGATTTTCGTGTTCACAGTATTGTTAGGGTTTTGGAAAATGCATATGAACACTTTTGATAAAATTTTATAAAGGAAAATTTTTAAATAATTCTTTTAGCAAAATTATTAATTTCAAATAAAATAATATTTAGTTTAATAAAACTTGGAATTAAAAATTATAAATGTTTGTTTTACTTCATCAAAAATTATAAATATTTTAGTCTTTGTTTTATCTCAT
>MQRK01227118.1:0-11889 GCA_001938485.1 Girardia tigrina
CATTAGTAAAGAACATGATCGGTGCGTGAAGATGCGGAATAAAACAGGTCGAATAATAAACAGAAATATCGAATGGCTGAAGCCTTTTAAAGAAGGGGGGTGTAAGGATAAATAATTATGATATTTATATTATCTTTATTATACTAAATATATTACAATAATGGATCCAAAATATTCAAATTAATCTCTTGAATTTGTTTAAATAATATTAACAACTCGTGTAATTTTTAAATCACAAATATATATTTTCTGTTTTGTTAATTATTATGGAATCCTCTTACATACATAACAAAGTAGATAAACAAAGTATAAAGCTCTAAAACCGCTATTATTTTTCGACCAACCTAATATTAAGTTTCTGTAAATAAATATTACTGTGTCAAAATTTTATAGGCTTATTGTGGATATTTTTTAAGATATTAAATTTCAAAATACGGTAGTTACTTTTTACACACCCTGTGCAGCATAGACGGTTACTGTTTTGATTTGAACCTACGCGAACTAGCAAATTTATGTAAAATAATCGTATATTATTATATAAAACTAAAAGTTTCCTTATTGTAATTGTAAAGATTTTCAACACATAAATGAGTTACATTATTTATATTGTGCATCATTTATATGATATATGCGTTTCATTATTTAGTTTTTGAAACGTATAAAAACTATCGGGTTCAAACTGACATTCAAAAATCTTTGTCATAAATTTAATAATTTAAGAGTCAAATCCAAGTCATCATGTTTTTAAATATTTGTATTTATATGACTCAAATAAGGACAAATAAGTTTATCTATTATAATAAAACGTTTCATTGCAAAATCAATGCTTAAATTTAAAATATAACGGCATTTACATTTCTTTCTTATTTTCTTTTTAAAAATACGAGTCATTAAGGAGGAGGGTGTTTATTTCTTAAAATAAATAGTTTTCAATAACTGTTAGAAACAAAATAAGAGTAAAAAGAACATGGAAAAACGACGTTTATCCTTTAACAACAATAGGAAGGAAGTAAAGTGGCTAGACTAAGGTTTTAATGAACAAAGAAGACAGATAAAAGGAAAACGTTTTTATATATTACAAATTAAAATCGACCATGCGTAAAAAAATTACTCAAGATATTACTAAACAATAAATTGTTTGATATAAAAGCTTTGTATCGTCAAATTCATAAAAATTAAATTAAATCGTGCCAAAATAAATTTATAAATTTTGTACAAAAGAAATAATTATTAAAAAGAAAAGTTTAATAAATTTATATTTTTAGAAAACACATTTTTACAGTCGCAATTTAGAATTATTTTAGTCTAAAATATCGTTAAATAATGGAAATGAACAAAATTACTTTTATAAATAAATAGAGTAAAATATGAGCTTTAAAATGATATGCAACAGTAAAATTATTTATTTAAGAAATATGGTTAGAAGAGGAATAAAAAACTCACCAGTTTTGTTTACGCAATCTTATCTTTAGACATTACATATCAATATCATTATTCGTCGAATCTTTGAAGAATATACGTGGTGCGCCCAATAAGTACTTAGACTCGGCAAGAAATATTTACTTCATAAAATTGATATTGCAAGTGATTATACTTAAATGTACGTAGGTAAGGAAAAGCGGTTTGGTTTTTCCACGCTTCTTATATATGTAAATAAATTGCGGCATTTGATTATTTTTTCAGAACATGTCAGATAAAGTTGAATGTCGAAACGTTTAATTTTTTTTATTTTGAAGAAAAAATCTTGCCAAGAAATTATTGCACAACTGCAGGACGTTTGCAAGAGGGAGTACTTTTATAAAATAACCATTTACAACTGGATTCATGATTTTAAAATTGTGTTTACTGGCTTTTTTTATTTGGAAAAGCCTGTCAGGCACTTGGAATTTTAAAATAAGCAGAAAAGGGCTGCAGAAAATCAAAGTGGATTTCGCTGCACAAGATGTCAAAATCAACTCAGATTATTATGTACAACTGATAAAGAAAAAAAATGAAAACGATAGTAAATTGGAAAGAATAAACTCTGTCTATTTCATGACTGTGAAGAATGTTCTGAATTGTTTGTTGTTTTATATTTTGCATGTTGTATGTTGATTCAGATTGTTCTCTTGTGCCCAGATGGCTGATTGCTACTTTCTTTTATTCCTACTAATTGAAAATAATTTAATTTGATTTCAAAGTATAATTATTTAAAATATTTTTCAAATGTAACATTTAAATTTTAGAATGTAATATTTAATTTTTAATGTAATTTAAAATTTTAATGTATTAAATTAATTGGTACTTTTTAAAATGTTTAGATTTGATGTCAACCAATTAGAAATTTGATAATCAATTAATATTATAAATCTTTTCCTTTGTTTTCAAAAATAAGGATAAAACTCAGAAAATATATTAATCAAGAAAGAATGTTGAAGAGCGAAAGTAGTTTGAATAATTGTTGTAATAACAATTCGACTTGTGATATTAATAAATGTTCGAAAAATCATATTGATGTTGTTAATAATGACAATTTTCCAATCCCCACATCCCACCTGACAATAGCAATCATCGACTAATGTGGATTATCACTTGTCTCTCACTCATCATAAAGTTCCGATCTCTCCCCTAGGGATTTTCACCACTTCCGACAACTGAAGAAAAATATTTTGCTAGTAAAGTTCTTCAATTGCTTCAGAGATTTGCAGGAACATAACACGGATTTTCTTACTTCACACCCAAAACATTTAGTGAAAATGGAATTTTGAATGTGGTGTTGCGATGGCTAAGTTAGTTGAACTTACAGTGAGAAATAAACCTAGACTAATTGCATTTTTATTGTTCTAAATTTGAATAAAATTTGTTGCTAATTTTTGGACGAGTTAAAGTATTTATTGAGCGCACCACGTTTATGTTTTTTGTTAATTAATAAATTAGAAGCTTCTTAAAATATTTTGACAATATCTTTGTTTTTATTTCGACTAGATTTTAACAATATTATATATCGTATATTTATTAGATTATATAATTATTATTTTTCTAAAATACGGTTCCTATTGTATCCTTAATCAAGGTGTATCACGAATAATAATTATTTTAATTATTGAAAGTAATGAAATATAAGGCTATTGAAACTAGTGCTTCAATGTCTTGATTGTCTACAAACTGTGTTGCTATCAGGGGAGCCAAATCGACATATTGGCATTATACATGTATTTCATATTTATTTTGTTTGTTTTGATACTCGGAAAACTGTTTGTACATATATTAAATAAAATGGATAAGAAGAACTTTTTCGTCTTACTAGTTCTTAATAAGTTTTTATAGTTCTGTAGACCTGGACTATAATTAACCAGTATGGCCCGACAGACGCATCCCACTTAAATATTAAAAGATACTAAAATTAAATATATCCTGAAAATATTAATGAACTGGTCACATTATTTTAGACCAGAAATTGTTGTTGTTTTTCTCAAGCAAATTCTGAACTGGATTCAAAGTGTGTCAGAAAGCCTCGTTCTGCAAGAATATAATGTTGACCAGCTTAGAGTAATAGAGTCAATCCAGAGTTGAATTCATAGATATACATCCTTGTTCACTTTTTTGTTCTTTTTGAAGAAGATCGAAAACATGTTCTTAGCATTATAGGAGATCAGTCCAAATATCATGAGTGAGGCTATATGCTTTGTTTGGAATGTATATTTGACATTGTCTCGGACATCATTTGGATCCTCCATTCTCATGTAATTGTCATTTGGTCTGTTGGAATTAGACTATACGGGAAACTTTTTCTCGTCTTTTAAGACGATGATAGGTCTATATCTCTTCAGATCTAGAACAACTTTGTAGTTTTTTCCAGTCCCGCTTCTTTCTAGATTGTTACGATCCGTTATCTCTTTTTCTTGATTCTAGGTGGAGAATTTACTTACCTTGATCTCTCTGGTTATTTGTCTAATAAAATTATCTGATTGTCTCTGGATCTTCTGACGAATTGATCTGGGTCTTTCGCATACAAACTTTTTTCTGGATCTTCTTGTCTCTTTAAGCTAGTTTAAGACCATGGTCCCAGTGTTTCTTGCACACATTGGCAATGTCCTTTATGGTCATTCTGGTGTGAAACATTTTAACAATTAATTGATTTGAAATCATTTTCATATTTTTTTATTAATTGTTTACAAATTAAAGTACAGAGTTTAAAAGTTTAAATCTTGGAACAAAAAACCTTTGTCAGGTCTGATAGAACACATCACATATTTTCACGCTTCAGGTCACTGTTGGATTTTTATTTTTAAAAATAATTTCCTAAACTTCTTTCACTTTCATCTTAATGGTATTAAATTCATTTAATGCTTCTAGTGTCTAGATTATTTAAAATAATTTTAAAACGGAAAACATTTTTTTCCTCATGATATTCAATCTGAATATATTTGCTTAGTATTATTTAACTTTCTTCTTTCTTCTTGTTTGAATGCGTATTTTTCTAAGTCAGCAATCAGTGACGCCCAAATGTGACTTGGGCTGGGTCCTTTTAGTCAATAGTATAGTCAATAGTACCTACTGACTTCTGAAGTTTATGTTTATGAGCAAAATTTATTAATTAACACTTTCATATCAATGATTTGTTGGGTTATATATTCGTGACATGGTCGACAAAAGTATTGCTTTTGTATAAAAAGTAAGTTAAAGAGTCAATAAAACTATGAATGATTATATTATGTTATTTTAATAAATAATTAAATCTTAACCTTTTCTCAATCTTACTGAGAAAAACGTTCTCTCCCATGATTTTTATATTATAGAAGAAAATTCGGTACATAAAAAATAATTAAAATAAATATATTAATTGTGTATTTATTAATGATTTTTACGAATTCTAATTCTTTTCATAAGGTACAATGTATGAAGTTAACTAATAATTATCCAAAATGAAGCCATATTGTTGTTCTCAAGGATTCTTTCACAATAAAACACTCTTTCGTTTGTTTTGAGTATTTTAGTCGTAGTTGTCTAACTAAAATAGATGGCTTTTGAAAAAAAATAATCGATTATAAGGTTTTTAATATTTTTTGTAAAAAAAACTTGAATCCATTTGTTCATTCATTCGGGTTCTTTGACAGACAAAGTAAATTCAGAAGTAAAACTTATATTTCTTTAAGAAAAAGCATTTTTGTGAATAAGAATAAATGAAGATTTCAGGAATTTTATATTTAGTAAATCTTTGTTATTGTATTCATTTAATAATGCCATTTCATCTTATTTTAAAGGAAACCTCAGCTGAAGTATAAGAAGGATGCAAAACAAATGAAAGTGTTTTTTGTGAAAGAATCCTTGAGAAGAACAATATGGCTTCATTTTGCATAATTATTAGTTAACTTGATATATTGTTACCCATGAAAGATGTATGAAATCATTCATCTGCAAGCCAGGCAGTGTGAAAAACCAAATCGGGGCTAAGTTTTGAGAAGTAATATCTGAGTACCATGGAGATTCAGGCCTTCAGTTGGAGAAAACTAATGTTTACTACAACGGAGCAACTGTAGGAAAATGGAGCCATCCTAGACGACTTGACTCTTTTTCATCATAGATAACGAAAACGGCCCCCGTAAAGGCAGAAATTAATGATTCGTAAATGATTTGTTTTTAAGCAGAGTCTATGAAATTGATATTTTCTTTTTGAGATATCTTTTAATGTTACTTGGTTGATTTCTTCTTTGATGTGGAAAATTTAGTTGGATCGAAAAACGGAAGTATGATTTTAAAACATTTACAAAAGTTTTCCATTTGGATGTTTTCAACTTTATTTATTTCTAGTTTAGCTTTGATACTTTCCGTCTTCTCAATGACCTATTTTATTATTTCTGTAGACTTAGTTAATGCTTCCATGAGTCTAAAAAGGGGGAACTAATTTTTCTTTGTTTGCTTCTAACTCAAAAGTTTCTCTTCCATTTCTTCAACTTGCTTGAAAAAAATTAAACTAAGTTGGATTCATTCAGGTCATCTAAATCCTTAATCAATGATGTTATTAGGATGAACTAAAAGTCTTTTCGTATTTTCTACGTCTTTTTGTTCAATTGTTTCTTATTACCAAATAAAGATATTTTATATACATGTGTTATATGTTTTTAAAGCTCTTGAACTGCTCTATTACAATATATATTAAAACTTTTAATTAGTCGTCAATGTAATTTTTATGGCCTTTTAGAACAATCATGGAAATTTTTGAAATTCGTGTTCTTTTACGCCATTATTGGAAACAGGGTATTATAAATTTATTATTCAATAGAATTGAATAACATTTGGAATTGAAATAAAATTTGGAATTGAAATAAAATTTGGAATTGAAATTCATTGAAATTGTAATATAATATTTTTGAATCGGTAATGAATGAAATAATCATAGTCGGTAATTAATTATGTATTTAATTTTTATTCTTTTAAACAATCTTAACTTTTTTTAAATAACAATTGTACAATTATAAATTATAGCAATCATTCACTAACAAAAATAATCATTACAATTTTTTTACATATTTTTTTAATTATAAAAATATATTTACATTTATATAAAAATATTTTAATTCAAAGAGCACACAACACAGGGCTTAAACGAAACTGCAGCAACATAGAAGAAGCGAGTTCTTCTACAACAGAACAATGCAAAACCCCACACCGCCAAACAAACAAAGGAAAAAATCAAAAATCTCGACGCCTTTGTATTTCTTCCACACCCAGCGTATAGTCCGGTTCTTGCGCCAACCGACTATCACCTTTTCCGCTCTATGGCAAACTTTCTTCGTGGTCGCAGCTTCAATAATCTAACCGAGGTTGAAAACGGGTGTCACCAGTTCTTCGCTTCTAAGAACAAGGATTGGTACCACAGCGGGATAGCACAACTTGCACATAGATGGGTTCAAGCTATAGATTCAAATGGCCTTTACTATGAAACTTAAATGTTTTTTATTTGTTATAAAATTATGTTTAAATTTTTAATAAAAAATACGAAAAGACCTAATAGTTTTATCGATCTTTGAATTCACTATTTTGTATGTCACGAACAGATTTCTTCAAATAGATGCTTTTATCCTAAGAAATATGAATTGATCTGGGTCATCTAAATTTATTGAAACCCATTAGGAAGAAACGTTGATAGTTCTTTTCAAGATTACCGCCCCCGTCAAGGATTTTTGGAATTAAAGTATTTACATCACTCAGTAGGGACTCTATATAAATATTTTCCAAGGGAAAAATAATAAAATAAAATAAACATTTATTATCAAAATGTTGATTTGTATAAGTGATACATTTATTAGACTGAATGATTTTAAACAATCACTGAAGTTTTACATAATAATATTATATCTCTTTACTATTAGGTTTATTTCATTAAAGAAGGTATCCATTAGACAATAAATCAATATATAACATGTGAAAACAAAGAAAAGTTAACTAATAAAATGTTTACACAAAGTGTATACCTACTGATATGTTCATTTGATAATAAAATGTTCTTTGGAGAATTTAAAAAACATAATAATATATTTTCTACCCCCTTAATACATATACAAGTAAACATATACATTAGAGTGGTCCTTATATGTATGAAAAAAAATTTAAGTTTTATTACCTCCCAGTCCATTACCACGACTCCAGTGCAGCAAACGTAGAAAAAGCTCGACGAATTACAAATATTAAAGAACGCGTTGTTGAAAATCAAGAAATTCAATCCCAGATTATTAATGAATGTTCACAAAACATTCCACAGTTAGTACAAAGGATTTTCCCAAGACATAATGTAATCCGTCAAGTGATCCAGCGCACCAGAAATGCCTATAATGCTAGAATAATTATATTAACAGTAACTATATTAACAAGGATTTATGGTTTAATAATAATAATACATGAATTATATGCATATGACTTATGGATACATTAACTTGTAGATGCCTTCTATTATTGAATTGGCCCAACAGTAATAAGCCCAAAAAACAAAATCGAAGAAAATGTGAAAATTCTAATTTTCTAATTCAATTAGTCTTGAAAAATTATTTGCTCACTCCCAGTGAGAACTCAATTTTTTGTAAAGTTTTCACATTTCTAGCTCGTTCTAGGCCAATTTCATGTCAGTGTGAAATGTTACGAAGGGATTAAGAAAATACAATCAGATTTGCATTTGTCTCTTCTATTTAAAAAGTATTGATAATAACATAAATTTGGGATTTCACAGCTTCAGACTATTTTAATAATTATAGTGCTATTAAATCAAACTTTCAAACAATCGGGAAACATGTTAGAATGAACAAAGTACTCCATCGAAATGTAATAAAATTGTCTGTTCTCAATAACTATGGAGATTGTAGTTTGGTGAAATAGTGATGCAACCTGTGAAGAAAGGCAATGAATCTCAGGAGAACAGAGAATGACAACAGTAAAGGAAAATGAAAACTCGACCTTTGACACCAAAATAAAAATGAGATCGCAAATATGCTGCAGATGACAACATGGACGGTGAGCCGTTCATTGGTGTAAAAGAAGAAAGACTCAAAATAAGTTTTTGTATCATTTGATTGTCAATGTTCCAGTACATACGAGAATGGATTTTAACTTATCCAAACATCTTAAGAAGATAATTACAGGAATAAAATTTGCCTTCTGAAGATAAATTACAATCCTTTGTTACAAATTATTTTCAAAGGCTAAATATAACCTTTCCGAGCAACTTTTGATGAATTAGTAGTTTGATGAAAAAAACAATTCATAATAAAACAAGATTTATGAAAAAAATTCTTTTGCATTTCCTCAGTGTCACTGAAATTTCAAAGATTGAAAAAAAAACGTTAATATTTTCTTTCGTGTAGAATTTTAGTGATTAGGACCCAAACATGCCGTATTGTAACTAAGCTTTTTAAGCATTTATAGATGATAACATTAGATAATAAAAGAAAAAATCTTTAACTGTATAAACGTTATACATGTAATGTTTTTGAAGTAAACTTTTTATATCAACGACCTTTGATATTTGATAGCCACGTATTTCAATTATGTATAAGTCTATGAATAAATTTATAAATTCTGAATACAGCTATAAGGTTGAATAATGTTTCGAATCAAAATAAATAGAAAATAACTTATTAGAATATAATTATATTTTTGCAGAAATGTTTTATCAGTGTAAAGAAAGACGAAGTGAATAGAAAAGCTTGACTAGTTTTAAAAAATAATATTCATTTTATTAAAAAGACTTTATGATAAATCCTGATCAAGAAAACTTTCAAATGTGGATATAGAAGACTATTTTACCTTATTTTCATTATGAATTGACTTATCACGACTATAAGGTCCTTAAATGTTTGTTATCCCGTATGATGATTCTTCAACTCCTACTGTAGATCCGCAATATTCTAATCTCCGTTCCAACACCATCTTTATGAAATAATGCCGGAATTTCATGAATATAAAATATTAGTTGTAGTGACATCCTCAAAGATGTTTAATTCAGGATAAAAAATCATAATTTCACACAAAAATTTATTAATGAAAATAACACACAAATTGAAACAAATTTCTTCTCGTTAGTTCAATTTAATCATTTCGCTAAAATCCATTTATTTAATTTCTTTCAAAATCAAATTTCTACTTTTTTATAAATTAATTAAATTTTAACTATTAAAATTTATCTCTGAACTTTACTACTTTTGTTAAAAAAATATTTAACTTAACTTTAAATTTAATTTATAATAAACTTGTTATTTTAACCTGCAAGTGTTCGAAAAAAATGCACTCATTGCGTTTCAGAGAGGACAATTTTGTCAGATTGAATTAATTATGATCTCAAATTATAATTTTCATCAAACAGCTTCATAGTGTCGCAGTGAATTTAAACGCAAAAAAAAGACGAAATGTTTTTTTTGTAATATAATCAGCTGATATAACTGATTGTTACTCACAATCAACAGACAGAAAATCTATTCAACAAAGTTTAATATAATTTAAAGAGAGACAGAAATGACTAAGAACAACAATTATTTGCACAGGAGTTGCACAACGGCTGGGAATGTTCTTTGCAAATAAAAACGTGACATCCATCACACCTGGTAGAACACTTTTTATGTTCACCAGTATGCATTCAAGACACAAACCTCTCTTTTTATCATCATGAGTGTTCAACAAAGAATGAATGGAAACTGATTTTATGAAGAATGGTGCACCTGACATCGTTCTATATGTTGACGTAGTAACGCATTTCCTATTTCTAAGAGGTATAGACGACGACGATTTAATTTCCGATTGTTCCACTCTGGATCATAAATAGAATGAATAACAAATCCATTGTATGCGCTCGAATCAAGTATGTTACCAAAAATTGTACGTGTTAGTGACGACATTTGAATTTCACTGAGTATGTACCCACACGTTCATCAACCGCGTCCACCCTACCTTTGGTGCTGTTATAATATACTACAACATTAGATTTCTTGTTCTCAGTGCTGTTGTCTATGACAGTCTTTTTGTGAGTCGTTGATAGAATGTTGACAACTCTATCTTTTTTGTCATATATGAAATGAGTAGTGTGTTAAAATCATTGGTTTACTGCTTGGATCTTGAGTACAGCTCTCCTTTTCGGTGGAAAGCAAGTACATTTGGCAGCTCCCGGCGTTAAGCTCGTTTAGTTCCAACCATGGTCATATTTCTATCATAAAGCTTCTTAGACAGACTTAGTGATGTAAACAGTCACATGTGAAATTTCGTCCACTTTGTCTCAGATGTTCAGTCAATGTCAGCACAGCATGCTCGCCATGAGGTACACCAGCGTCACGATCGTCATATTTTCCACAGTAGAACTGAATATTACAACAGTAGTAGTTGTCAGAATCACATGCTAGCCAAAATTTAAGACCATATTTAGTGGGTTTTGAAGGCATGTATTGATGATAGATTGTGAGACAGTTTAGGCTTATTTTCCGTTCATTTAATATAAAAGTCGTAGTTTGACGATTATAAAAAAACGCTCATTCAATACACAATGTATTATGAAAAATAAACTATTTCATTCGACTAGTTTTTTTAGACTGTTGATATTCAATAAAAAAATTATATAGAAAACATACCTATGGTTATTCACTCAAATTCCAAAATTCATAAAATTCATAATTAAGAATTTAAACAATTGAGAATCTATTTTTGACTTTATTGAATGTTGTGAAGCGCAAAACTCATGTTTGAGTAACTATAATGATTATATAATTCAATAATAATGAACTTTTATCAGAATTTTAAAAAGCGGACACTTTTGTTCCCTCTGAAACGCAATAGGTTATTTTAATATATTTTTTATTCTGCGTACTGCATACTCTTCACACTTGTTTCAATTGTACTCAATAGTAATAGCAGAAAAGTCATAAAATTTCAAGTGTTAAATACAAATAGTTTTTTTCTGAGCACGCTTTTAAAAAATGGCATCGGACACTTTTGTCCCTTTGAACAATACATGTTAAAATAATTTCGTTAAAAACTATTGACTTAACTCTTTGAAACTTTAATTTATTTCATAATAGTTTCGTTAAAAATATTTACCTGAATTATTGATATTTTAAAATCAGTTTAACTTCCTTATTTCTCGCTTTAAATTTTTACTAAATATTTTCATTTTAAAAATATATCGGTTTTAAGTAATCTATTAGGTGTACAAGTATGAAATGCGGATTTCAGAAAACGGATTGTGCACAATGCAAAAAGTAGGTCAATGGTTAGGCAATTATGTCATTATATTGAGTAATTATGTAGTGTCTCATACTTGATAAAGCGTTTTAATAATTGTTGTATTTCTGTGTTTTAGATGTCCAAATTTATGCCAAGCAGGGAGCATTCGCGGACGGTACTAATTTTTTGTTACCATCTAAAGAAAACTGCTGC
>MQRK01227119.1:6537-17726 GCA_001938485.1 Girardia tigrina
AAATTATCAATTTAGAACGATGTCGAATGACGAGAGTTTCGCTGAGAGTTGTCCAAAAGACAATTCTGATTGTAATGAAAATAAAAGTTCGAAAACCCATGTTGGTGTTCTTAATAATTAAGATTCATCATTATTATTACGATTATTATTATTGTTATTATTATTATTATTATTATTATTATTATTATTATTATTATTATTATTATTATTATTATTATTATTATTATTATTATTATTGTTAATAATAATAATAATATGTTAATGTCAAGGTTACAAATACCTGCATTGTAAGGGGTCCAAATGATTTTAATGGGGAAATTTTGTTAATGTTTTATTTTAATTCAGAGATTTCAATTAGCACATAAAGTCTTAAAATATTTTAATATATTCAGAAGATTTTAAAAAATCTAAGACAAATCATTATAAAATATTGTACCAAAATTGTCAGATAAGTTTTCATAAAGTGTCAAAATTTAAACGTCTAAAATAATAAAATTATCATTAAACTTTTGTCTCACACATTCTGAGTTATTTATTGATGAGATTTATTTTTTTAGTAAATAATTAATAATTTATTTATTTTCATTAAAGAATATTAATAATAATAATAATAATAATAATAATAATAATAATAGTAATAATAATTTTAATAAAATAATAATTGAAATAAAAATATCGAAAAAATACTAAACCTTTGTTTATTAAGTTGCTAAATTACAACAAAACATTAAAGAAAAGATAAAGTAGCAATGCATTAAAGTATAATTAATTTGATTAACTAAGTTTCAATTAACAAATTAATTATAATGTTCTTTTCCAATAATTAAAAATGTAAATTATGCACCACATTAATTGCATCTTTCGAAACTTCCGCAGCGTGCATAATTCGGGTACCCACGAAACCCGTGACCCTCGAGTGTATCATCCTCCAGTTATCAACAAGGATGGCTCTACCAGTCTTCGGATAGATAAGAAATTTGTTGTCCGCATTCTGCTCAAACTCTTCAAATATTCTTTTTAAAGACTTATATATTTCTTTCATTTTCTCTTGGTCTTCTACATGAGTAGGGAATAGACATGTCGTTTCCCATTTTATTTGCTTATATTTTTTTGTTGCAGGATCGATCTTCAATATAGTATCCACTACACTTACTTCAGAAGAATCGTCCTTATTTTTATAATATGTCCATCGAATTGGAGCTTCTAACATTGCTTTAAAAACATTTGATTCATTTATTCTAAATTTTTCAGCAACATAGAAACTGTCCACTAACGAGAAGTCGCCCCCAGTTCCATCTTGCTTTAGTAAATGTAAACCCGCAATTGCAGGAGGACAATGATAATATGAGTAATCCGCATGACCGGGGATCATATGGCTTGTCCATCCCAAATCATTTTCTTCATTATTATTAGATAACTCAAATGCGGAATCCATTTTGCTCGAAAACAAAGTTGGCATTATTCCCCCTAGTTTAGCAATTATATTTGTTAAACCCTTTTTGTCAGGAGGGACTTCGTGTATAAAGCAAAATCCAAAACGATTAATATAGTTCAAAACATTTCTTATGGCCTCTGAAGATTCACAAACGTCTTTAAATGTGATTTTTTCATCGTTATAGTTTTTCTTCAAAATATCGGCATTCCATAAAAGCTTTTCTTTCTTAACGTAATTTTTCATAAGAAATTTTGATAAATATTTTCCACAATAATCGCTTTGATGACCATCTTGCCAAATGACCGACCAATTCTCAGGGCCTGTTTTAGTAATCTCCTTGATCTTTACGTCTAGAGTTATAAAATTATTTTGTATTTTCTTCAAACTCCTTTGCTGTCTGTCGAAGCACTCCTTACATCGACACAGATCACGAAGCCAAACCGTCGAAAGATTCTGATCTTCTCCGGCAATCGTCATCTTCACGAAGTCACAAAAACGTTTCTTCGATTGTTGAACAACAAACTTTGTTCTAAACAATGTTTGTAACATTTGAAATCGTTTTTAATCAATTGGTTTTTAAAAAATAATTTATCAATTTATAGTGGTACTGAAATGAATTGCGGAATGGTCAGGTCAACAGTGAGTACCTTTGTTTTTGTGAAGATCTTGTCATATAATCTTAATCAAAATTCAGAGTGTTATGCGATTGTTTAAAACATCATTGTTTAAAACAAACAATAGATGTTCTAAATTACTTAGAGACTTTTTGTTCAAATTAACATATTTTAAAAAGATAATCAATCAAATAACTAAAATATAAAGCTGATCATCCAATACTCACTATATTAGCACTGATTCATTCCCTGCATTACATGGTTGTGGAGGTCCTTAATTCACTTTCAAATGCCTTGATTTCTTAAATTTTGTGGAGAATTTAAAAGAAACATTTACATTTATAACACCATTCAAACTAAATTCTGTTGTCTCAATATATTTAGGGGATTATCCATCATCTTCAGGCCTAATTAACAAAAATTTGCTGTCTTAACAAATTATGAAGACAATCTATTAAGACCATAACGTCGATTTGGCGCAAAGAGAGGCAAACACACCAAATTGTCCAGAGCTTCGCCCAATCAAAAGATATTGGACCCTGATAAAAAGGTAATTAAATTCGACAAACAAGAGGGCACAGACAATTGCAGATTTTCGGAATAAGTGGAATAATGCAGTTAAAAAAGAGACAGAAACTACAATTGCAAGTCTAATGGCAGGTATGAGGAAAAGCTAGCAGAATTTATTAAAAAAAATAAATAATCTTTCTTAGCTTACTAAAATTATTTTGAATTAAACACATTTTTCAAAACAGTCGGTATTTTTTCAATCAAAAATATGGTTTTGAAGATAGAGGATTTTAAAGTTAGTAATATTTTTCGCACTCAGTCCTTATCTACATATTTTTTGGTATTCAGAATCTTTTTGGTTTTCCCCATAGAACTATTTTTAAAATTCAAAAATTTCTATCATGCTAAATTTCAATTTATTACAGATATTAGAAATTAAAATTAAACTTCCTCTTCTTGACATTCTCATCACTTGGATAAATTACGGATAAAAATTTTAATTTTCTAGAAAAAAACAGATGCATGTCTCCATCAATAAAAAAGTGCTTTTGTGAAGAAAAATACCGAGAGAGTATGATAAAAAGTATATTTTTCAGAGTTTTAAATGTGTCTTTTGTTTTTTTAATAGCAGATCATTGAGATCTGAACTATTAGGTAGGATGACAATACGTCCAGATTTTCCGGACATGTCCGGGTTCTTATGCTCGTCCGGGCGTCCGCGCAGGATTTGAAAAACTGTCCATGTTTCATAAAACTTTCATCTAATTAATAATTATTATTCAAGGAATTTATTTTTAATTCAAATTTTTTATAATGACAATTTAGAAAAATTTCTGTCAGCTTAACATATTTTCATCCAAAAGAATATACACCTTTTTAACATAAATATTGTAGGAAAATATCTCATATTAATCCTAATGCAGAGGAATCAAGGGAATATATGACTGTCCGGATTTTGTTCGATTTGTCTCAATAATTGTCATCCTACCTGTTTTAATAATCCTGTCATCCTTGTGAGGAATGTTTTGAATTGTGTGTTGATATTGTGCATGTTGTGTGTTTATTCGGATTGTGCCTCTCCTACACAGATGGATGATTGATATTTTCTTTGATTCTTACTAATTAAAAATAATTTAATTTAATTTTAAAGTAAAAAGATATAAAATAATTTTTAATGTGATTTAAATTTTTAATATATTAATTTAATATGTACTTTTTTAAAAATATTTGGATTTAATTTTAACCAATTACATTCTTTATAATTAATAATTTTTTCAGAGAATTTCATTTATTGAAAATAATTAGTATGAATTCAGAAATATATTGATCAAGAAAAATGTCCAATAGTGAACGTGCTTGTGATATTAATAAATGTTGTAAAACTCATATTGATGTTGTTAATAATCCTATCTTAGGGAACTTCTAAGAAATACTATGGGCTTATACAAGTGAACGTTAACTAATTCGGGTTTTTAAATGACGATTTGTTTCTCAAAAATACGCGTTTTTAGACTCGGTCCACATGAAATTCAGAAAATCGTTTTCGATTTATTTGAGAGGAAGCTTTGAAATATGAATAAAGTATAAACTGTTGTTACACTGGAACATTATTGAAAGTTGTGTTTTGCGCTTGGTGCAACAATTATTAATTGATTAATTTGGTAAAATATTTGCTGCACAATTAAAGCAAAACTTATTTCTGATTCATAGCCGGTATTGACTTCTCATAAATGACGTGTTAAACAACCACCTTCATTTAGATTAAAATTGAATTAAAAGATGTTCAGTGGCAACGTTGTAGTTACTGACGACCAAACCATTCAATAATTCATTAATTTACCATTATAAATGGATATATTTTATATTAATGCTTAAAAACCAATTAGTGTCAAAGTTTTAGACGTGATTAACATTGTTTAAAATAAAGTCTTTGGTACCGGAAAAAGTAATTAACATTCTTCTTGTTACACCATTAAAAAGAGAATTCATTTTAATTTGTTGTAAACTTTAAATAATTATCGAAAAAGTTTGTTTTGCTTGTTTTAATGAAAAAAAAGATCAGATGTATTTGCAACGTCATAATTGATTATGGCTCACTTCGAAGGCATATTCAAGTTTTCAAATTCGTACTGTTTCTGTTTTTGAATACAAAAAATTGTTTAAAAGCATCTTAAGCTAAAAGGCCAATATGAATTTTTTGTAGCTTCAAATTTGAAAATGTCAAACTTTTAAACAAATAACACTCAGGATGTTCATTCTCATGCAAAGTTGAAGACATTTGTAAATATTTTTGAGTAAGAATAATTGCGTAATGATTGAATCGATATTACGTAGGTTTGATGATATTATGTATGTTGTTTTAACTGTGTGATTCATGAGCATTTATGATTATTTACACCAATGACATGGCTTTTAAAATATGTGGCTTTTTAAATAACATTATCACTGTTCCCCAATAAGATAATTATAAATATAATAAATCGTAATTGGTAATCAGAATAAATTATTATTCAATTTTCTTCAAGTTGTCTAGATAACTAACATTTTGAACATGAAAACTAACTGACTGTTTCTAAGTACATAATTCTAACAAGTGTAGAAATTATACCCCGAAAAAAGAATTATCCTAGGATTAAAGAAGATTTATCTTATTTTATAAACAATCGAGATTCAATTACTTATATCTTAAAATTAGCTTAATTTATTATTAATAAAATATTTTGTTGCTCTCAATCTTTCTTTCAATTAGCAGCATGTAATTTATGTGTTTTTGACATTTTATTATGATAGAATTTAGAATAAAATTTGAAATTTTATTAGATTAGGAAAGTATTCCAGCTTAGAAAGCGAGGGCCTATTGAACTATCAAAAACCAATGAATAAACATCTGCACTTCAATTTTATTGTGTTTTGAAAGAGCCATTTTTAAACGTTTGTTAAACTCCAGAAGAAAATGCCAGTGGACAGAACGATCAGCAGCTAATTAAAACTTCAAAGGTGCACTTACATCCTAGAATTTACTTTTAAGAGTTTTAGGATACGTAATGGAAGGAATATTAGACTAATTTAAGATATTTTAATTTCTGTTCATATAAAAACGTTATATATGAATAAAGAAATGAGTATTAAAATGTTATATTTTTTCATATCTATATTTAGAATAAGGTTAAATAAAACCATGTTCAAAAAGACTTGTTTTAATATTAAAAATTTGGAGGTTAATTGGAAATTTAAATTTTAAATTTTGTTGTGATATTAATATTTAATTTGTTTTTTTCATGGAAATCGAAGAAATATGCGCTATTAACAGCTTTTCTAACACGTATGGTGAGATCTATTATGAACTGTTAGGACCAAATCAAACATTAACACCTATGTTCACCGTTAACAACTTGATCTTTTTACTTATGTAGTGCTCTGGATCTCAAAAATATTAGTTAATGAAATCAAGATGACATAAATCAAAAAATTACAACATTTTGTTATTTGTTTAAATAACATGAATAACAACAACTTTTCAAAAGAATTTATGAAGGCTACAATAAAAAATGTCGACTGCTAAAAAAATTAACAATTTTGATTTCATCGTTTGTTTTAATATGAATCTATTTTTGATTTCATTCTCACCTCGTATGCTACTGGCACTTCCGATGATCAAATACTATTGCTAGCGTGCTTATCAAACAGGACCAATGCACACGGGTACGCTGCTCAACAACAGTCTAAGTCGATCTACCCGATTCAATCACCGGGCGAAGTGCAAAACACGGGTCGATTGAAGGGTCGAATTCACCTGCTGCTACGAAATCCCAACATAATTATGTATTCGACACCTGATCAAAGAGCGGAGTGACATGGAGTACAACTTATAAAGGCGGTCTTAATGGTTGAATCTCAAGAAAATATTGATGGATAGTCTTAACGCTAGACCGCATATCGTTCGAACAAACATGCGAAAATAGTGACTTTAATAGACAGCTTCGATGCATTTCACTTATGCTCCGGATAGACCATCAAATGATGTTCACTTATTTCTTCATCTACAATATGTTTTACTAAAAAAAGTTTAATTCTTAAACAGGATGTAGAAAATGAATTTTCAAATTATTGGTATCAAAGCTAGAGACTTTCTAAATTACTATAATTAAATATCCCTAAGTAGAATGTAAATTTTAAACAGGGTATCACAGTATTAGGCGTAACAAAAAATGCTTGCCTTTTTTAGGAAAATTTTTATTTTAAAATTAATATATAAAACCGCTACTACGCTTAATTTAATATCATTTTCCCATCGATCTAGAAAGTCACAAGTGCCCTTTCTAAACAATGCAGGATCTTTGGAGCCAAAATAACAATCGATAGGTCTTCTTGCTTTTTGAAGCTTATGAAGGGTTAATTTAAATTTACATCTCACCAAAATAATTTATTATTTTTTTAATTTAAAAGTTAAAATATTTAATATGCTTATTAAATATCTTAAAATTAAAAATGATAAGAAAACCAATAAATATCAAATATTTATTTATAAATAAAAATATTTTTATAGTCATAACAATTGATATATTTGAATAGAAGTTATGAAACAATTTTAAATAAATTTTAAAATAAATTTTTAGTTTTAATGTGAAAATTATTTAATAAATTTAAATTTTAAATATTTGCAAGATTTTAAAAATTGAATCGAAAAGAATTTATTAGATTAATCTGTGGTGAGATAATTGAATTAACAGGAAATTTGTTAAAATATGTGAATTGTTGTTATAGTTATAAATTGTGGTATTCAATTATGAGTTCTAAATTTGAAAATAATGAAAGTGGCATAAACGCTACTTACAAAGCTCTTGTCTCTGATAAGATTTTCAGTCCGAGGAACATGTGGCAATCGGATGGCACTAGGTCTCGGTTAAAAATCAGGTGCGATAGCTATTCCCAACCGAGTTGTTCGATCGTCTTGCAACTGAACTTTGTAACGTGGGGTTGGGTGTTGTCATGGAGCAAAATGGTCTTTTTCCTCCCCTTACCAATGTATGGTCTTAGTCGTTCAATTTCTAGGTTAACCTTTCGTAGTTGAGCTGCGTACTAGTGTGCGTTAACGGTTTGAACTTCTAGAGGAAGTTTATAATACATAATCCCTTTGATATCATACCAAAGTCGCACAGCACTTTCTTCTTATGAAGTCCTGGTTTTGAAATCGAAATACGTTTCTGACCGAGACTTAGCCACTGTTTCGTGGACACAGGATTACTATAGCAGACTCATGACTCATCTCCTCTTAACCGTAATAAATATGCTGCTAGATATAGTTGTTTGGTCTACTTCAAAGTGTTTTTGCATGTTCTTGTTGCGTCTGCGTTGGCATTTCATCAAGAAAACTCTACAGGAAAAAAGTGTTGGGCCTTCCTTTTCTTGGATGATCGCTCGTGGTCAAAGTGCCATCACGGAATCTCTTCGGCACATCTTTTCAGCCTTTGTTTCATTTCCATAAACAGATCAAATCTCCCAAGCTGCTTCAGACATATTTATTCCATTGTGGAATTTAAAAAGGCTTTATATGACGAATATAGATCCTATCGAAATTCATCTCAAAATAAGCTCAATTAAAATGAATAGATTGAAAAAGTCTTCTAAAAAACTAATGGATATCCCCAAATAGTACCACTAATACTATTTAAATAGTATAACTAAATTTTTTTTTAAGTTGGTGATACTATTTGGGTCGTGATAATATTTGGTGCTTTCAATTTCCATTAATAAAAATATCAAAATATTAATAAAAAAGAAAACAAATATCAATAATACTTTATTCATTAACGACATCCAAACATTTTACATCATCATTATCATCTAAACAGTCTACATCCTTTCTACATCTTTCCGGGAAATAGACTCTTAGGGAAATTGTTCAATCTTATTTGAAACAGTCCAAGCCTCGCAAAACTTTCTACCATACACATTATGCTTTGCTATATGCCAATCGTCAGGGTTCGAAATAAATCCTGATGATATTATTGAGCTTTGTATCATTTCGGTTTTCAATTCATTCGAAGATTCTCCGACCCATGAATTAACCAATTCATTCGATGGTGGTTTTGGATTACCATTTTTGGTATAAACAACAGAATCAGAGTTCTTCCATTCATTAATACGAAAATATATCAAATCTTTCAAGGAACGAAAAATTCTTATATCTCCTGCTTGTAGATAGGGTGTCAATCCCCTGGTATCACGATCATTTCAACATTTCTCTTAATACAATGTTCTTTTACTTGTAGGTATAAATGAACTCGACATGAATACCAAGTAATACACTTACCGTTGCTTAAATCAATCAAAAAAAACTTATGGTCGATCCACTTTATAATTAATTCTTGATTAACACAGGATTTTGATTGAGTAGTATGCAACATACGATTTTGTTTACAAATAGGACTTCCATCCTTTCCTTTATGTATTACCAAATGCCTTTCCTATCATCTGCCCAAATAGAAATCAGTGTTGTTACTCTCATTGAACTAAAACCAGTTGATTTCATTACTACATGGCGTGCTCCGAGTAAATCCACAGTATTTGTTCTGGCATACTCAAAAAATACTACCGTTTCATCCACCATTAAACCCTTTTTAATATTTAAATAATATTTAATTTATTAATATATTAAATAATATTTATATATAATATTTAATATTAATAAAATATTAATATTTAAAGACGATTTTTAAAATATTTCATACAATGAATAGCACGTAAAATATGTCAGAGTCTGATAATGTTGTTAAATTGGTAGTTCACCTAAGTGTAAATCCATTTCTCTTTATAAACCCTGTTATCCAATTTCCAGTAGCATTTAACTTAATATGAAACTCTTTACTCAATGCTACTGCTCTATTAGAAATATACTTCAGACTTTCTTTCTTTTTTCGTATTCTAAGATCTATTATCTCATCGTAAATAATTTTTTCTATAGTTCCACAACTGGTTTTCTTTCCTACTCCCAACGCTCTTTTCCTTGATGGTTTTTGATTAGCAAGTTTGTCTTTATTTCTAAACCACTGTTGAAACATAGAATGATCATATATTTCCCCGTTTTTAACTTCGAAATGCTGTTTTGCAGCATAACACGTTTTGTCTTGAAACATAAACTCGATTACTTCTTGTTTGAAAGCGATTGTAAACGTTTGTTTGGACATAAGAATTTTTAAAATAGAATATTTATTAATATTAAAACAATTTAATTAAATGATTTTAAAAATTAATGATTTTTTTTCAAATGATTTTTAAAAACTTAAATAGTGATACTAATAGGGTCGTCTTGCTATTTAAATAGTATCACTAAAAATGTTTTTAAATGGTGATAATATTTGGGTCGTGATACTATTTGGGTTGGTGATACTAATTGGCGATATCCGTTATATTAAATTTATTATTATACTAACTATAATTAAACCAATTGAAAACTGAATCAATATTTTCAACATAAATTTGATAATAAAATATAAATGTATCTAAATAAAATCAGTGTCACGAACTTAATATATCATTGATATATAGGTTAATTTTTTTATTTACCTTGTAAGTTTGAACAAACTGGAATGGAAACAAAAAACAATATCACGCTTTAAAAATGTTTATTGAAATACACTTTTTCGCACGCTTCCCACAAAACACTCAATATTAAAACAAATATTCCCTTAATTATTATAACCCTATTTAAATATTTCCCAAATATGTGGACTAACTTTTCATTGACCAGATGCTTATGAATACTTTGAATATTACGGTCACAAGTTGTATTCTACGTTCTTATTAAAGTTTAAGAAGTTTTTTGAATTGACGGGATTTTATTTATTTGAGAACTAAATTAATGTTTTAATAAATTAGAATAATAATGACTAACATAATATAAATTATTCTCTTTGCGGATTACAAATTTACCAGAAAATATAATTATAAAAAGCAATATGCAGTTCGGAACTTCACACTTTCGACCCTTCCTGACATGTACATTAAGAAATAGTATTAGATCTAAATTATTAATTCGAAGCAGTACATAAACCTAATAATGTTTTCTTTTTTAATTATTTTTTTTAATTTATTAAATATTTGTATAATTATTATTGGGTTGGCCAAAAAGTCATTGCGTTTTTGAGTACGTCCTAATAAAATGCTTGAAAATATAAAACGATGTGATAAAATTTAAATTCAATTATATATTCCGAAACCTTAATTTTCAGAGTATGTTTATACAAAATATTAATTGATTTTGTTTTAATTTATTACTTTAACGTCAATTCGAAATGGAAAATCAAAATAAGCATATTCGTCATGTTTTGTTGCATTATTTTCGCAAAGTGAAAACCGCTGTGCAAGCTCATAAGAAGATATGTTTTGTATATGGTAGTGACTCCTTAAAACTTGAAGTTGAAGTTCAAGTTGATGGCGACAAAATAACAGCACTGGACAAATCTAATCCACATATGACGACAAGAGAAGTTGCAGACTCTGTAAATATCAAAATCAAGTGTTGAAAGTCATTTAACCCTTAATTACTGGCGTGGGGTATACTTAACCCCACGGCGGATTTGAAGCTTCGTTTCTTTGCTATTCTTAAAGCTATATTCATGTCATTCTTA
>MQRK01227139.1:0-20702 GCA_001938485.1 Girardia tigrina
ACATATATATATATATATATATATATATATATATATATTTATAAATAATTAATAAAAAAATATTGATTTTTATTTAATACAAAAATCAATAGAAAATTTATACATATTTATCCGTGACAAATTCAAGTAAGATCTCATTGCCGTTTTTGGAACATTGTTTTTCCAATCTTTTGATTTCTTATCGTTTGTATGAGACTGACTTAATTCAAAAATTGTGTAATCTCAAATCAGTGCCTTGGAATTATAAAACTGTCAACATCAATTCAATAACAGCAATTCTTGAACAACAATTCCAAGAGTAATTATTCGATCGCCGCGTCTTCAGTCAATCTCGCTGTCGATCAACACAATTATATCGACAATAATGTCTTGAAAAGCAATTCAAATTATGGGGATTTAGAACCTGATTTCTTTTGTTATAATCTAGCTATTAGTTTTAATTTTTAATATAATTTTGTTTAATTAAAATTTATTTTTTATATTTAGTTATCATTCTTTAAAGTGAATTAATAAACCGTCATATCATGTACGTTTATTAACTCGTTTTACAGTAAGCAAACAAAGTAAAGCGAAAATTAGAAAAACAAATATTAGTGGTATTTGACCACTAAATACACAAACTAATCGTGTAAGGATAAATAATTATATGATGTTTATATTATCTTTATTATACTAAAGATATTACAATAATGGATCCAGAATATTCAAATTAATCTCTTGAATTTGTTTTATTATTATTACAACGCGTGTAATTTTTAAATAACAAATATATATTTTCTATTTTGAAATTGTTAATTTATTATTATGGAATCCTCTTACATGGTGACCAAGGTCAGTGTCATCGGAAATCTGACTCCGAAGGTTTATGATGAGTCACAAGACATAGAAGAATTTATAGCTGATTGCCAGCGATTCTTTGAAGTTGCTCAGATCAACGAGGCTATTCAAGCGACAATCGTTAAAGCTTTTGTGGACCAAGATATGTTAGCCACATACGAAACAGTGGATAGCAAAATCACGGATTTAAAGGATAGATTGGGAAAGCCTTTTAAACGACCATCGTCCCTAATCAAGGATCTCAACAAATTGATGACATACAGGAAGGGAACCGACTCAGCGACAGTATTTTTCAACAAAATTGAAATAATGGTGGACAGAGTACTGTTACACAAGTGGATCAAATAGGAATTGATGACCTATTTCCTCACCCACTGTGTCGAGGATGTGTCAATCAGGATGTAATTTTTTATGCAAGAAGCGAAAGTTCCATTAAATATTGTGTGCATGTATCACACTTGTTCCGTGATAACATATCTGCGTTAGAATGGTTCACTCCTTTTCGGTATTCTAGTTGTATATCGAGACTTGATAGATAGTTCATCTACGTCTGAAATTGCGCTGTAATTGGTTTCTTTGTCTTCATCATGAATGTAATTGCCTTGTGATCTGTCCGCAGAATGAATCTCTTTCCGTAAAAATAATGGTTAAAATGTTGACAAAAGTAATACATTGCCAATAACAACTTTCCTGTTATGCAGTAACCTTTCTCATGATTACTCATTGAGTGTGACCTGTGAGGGATAATTTGGAATGTTGTAAGTTTGTTGATTGTATGCTGTTTAGATTTGTGACACTCCTACTCAGATGGGATTGATATGTTATTTGATTGATTATTTGAATCTAATGAAATTAATTTAATGATATTAATTTTAAGTACAAATTAATTAAAGTTTGATAATTATGAATTTTATTAATATTTTCAGTAAACGATTTTAACTTATTAAATTTAATATATTTTAAAAATTAATGTTCATTTAAAAAATTACATAATGTCTTTTTATCCAATAAAATTGTGAGAAATTAAAATGTAATATTAAAATATCCCATTCATTGATTTTTTCATATTTGAATATTTAATCAAAAACTATATCAATCAAAGAAAGATGACCTCTGAAAATTGTTGTGAAGAATCTGTTTGTGTTGTAAATAAATGTTTGCATTCAAATTGTGACGTTTTTAATATGACCCATATGCGATGACTTTCTCGTGACCATTTCTATCCTTCTGTGACAGTACCGCTCCGATGGTTTAGAAACTAGCGTCATTATCTAGAATAAATTCCTTCTCCACATCTGGAAATCCAAGAATTGGTGGTGTAGTCAAGGCTTCCTTCATCTCAGCAAATGCTATATCACACGCCTCCGTCCATAATAATTTCTTCTTGTCCAATCCACACAATTGCTCTAATGTCTTTGCTTTCGTTGTATAATCTTTGATGAATATTCTATAATTACAGACCCTTAGGAAATTTCTTTAATTCTTTATACATTTCGGTTTTTCAAAAGATTTTATAGCTTCCAATTTGGACGGATCTGTTTGAATCCCTTTTTCGTTGATTACATGCCCCAGGAATTTGACTTCTGTCTTTAAAATATGACATTTTTCTGGATTAATTCTTAGACCTGCCTTTTCAATTCTATCCAATACCCTGTCTAAAATCTCTTAATGCTTTTCTAATGATTTTGAGAAGATTAGAATATCGTCCAAATAAACTAGTGTCTGTTCTATATCCCCCAATATCCTTGTCATAAGTTCTTGAAACATCCCCGGTGCCGCTGCAATACCAAACGGCAATCTATTAAAACAAAATTGATCTGCTTTCGTCGAAAACGCTGTTTTCAGCTTTGATTCTTCTTTTAGTCCTACCTGGTAATATGCATTACCCAAATCAATCGAAGTAAAATATCTAGATCCATACAACTTGTCCATCATCTCTATCATATTTGGCATTCATTGATTTTCTCTTCTAGATTGATTGGCTGTCTATGTGGTCTCAAATTAATTGGCGGTCCTTTTGTATCTATTCTGTGTTTTATCAGCGTTGTGCATCCTATATCCCATTTATCCGCTATGAAGACTCTTTTATGCCTCTTTACGATATTGATTATATTTGGTTTATCAGCGATATGCATCGTATTTTTGGCTTTCTGAAATCATTCCTCGTCTGTCACTTTCCGGCCGAATCTTGCTTCTAATTTACATACCTGAAAATTCTGATCGAGTATTTCATCGTTTTTCTTTTTCCAACATAACTCAATTCCGAACTCACTCTGTAAATTTATCCCGCCAATTATGTCTGGTTTAATGTCAGTTACAACTATAAACGTTATATTTCTCTGTTTGTCTTTGATATTTACATTCACTGATATCTTACCAATACATTCTAGTGGACTGTTATTAGCACAGTGTAATATAATATCTACTGCTTCCAATTTCACATAATTTAGTTTGTCAAAAATTGTCTTGCTCATGACGTTCACTCTAGCCCCAGTGTCTAATAAGCAGTCCTCCTTGATATGTTGTATCTTTACTTTTACACTTGGTCGACCTTGCATTTTTTGTATACGATATTTTCAACTTTACTTCTTTCTATGGTTAAAATTCTGGTTTCTTTGCTAGTATTTCTGTCCTCTACTGGTTCAACTAAACATTTTCCACAATTATCTCCGTATACATCTTTTTTTAAAAACTTCTGAACTTTATCATTTATGTTCCATTCTACTGCTTTAATATTTTCTGATTTGCCACTCATTACGTCTATAATATCTGTTATACTACTTTTACTATAAATACCGATATTTTGGGATTTCTTTATATTTAGTAGTTTATTGCCCCGACTGGCTCCACTTATGTCGAGGCTCTGTCTTTTGGGTGATCTTCCTCCATTATCGATTCTTCATATTCTTCTTCAATGTTTGCTACTGATCCTCTATTGTCTCCTCTTCTCCTGTCTTCTCTATATCTATGTTGTCGTTGATTGTAACCACCTCCTTGATAATTGTTATTCGTTGATCTTTGTTGGTTTCTTCTCCCATTTAAGTTGGTGTAACATTCGTCCTCTCGATGACCTCTATTATGGCACCGTTTACATTCGACATTCGGACAGTTTCTTCTTACATGTCCCTGCTGTCCACAACCATGGTATTTGATTTGTCTCCTTTCTGTACAGGTTTTTCTAATATGTCCCTCCATTCCATATCCGAAGCATTTTCTAGTCTCCTGTTGTCTATTTGTTACGCTCGAGTATTGGTTTCTCTCCCAGTTTTGATCATTAGTATATCTGTTCTTTTCTGTGCCCCGACTCTTGTATGCTTTTGTTCAAATCTATTATTATTTTGAATCACAGCATCCTTGTCACTCCTGGGTCTGTTCTGCGTTCCGTTCTCTCTCACAACGTTTATCTGATCCACTATATACTTAATCTCGTGTATCATTTTGATCTTTTCATTTATTTATTCTACTCCTTTTTCATTATTCATCCGAACTTCTTTCTTGATATCCATGTAATCACAACGGTTCATTAATAATGTTTCCATTATGCTTTCTTTTGACATGTTATGTTGCATAATTCTTTCTGCCATCTTTTCTATTTTTCTTAAAAAAAACTTCAGGAATATCCTCCTTCATTTTATACCGGCAAGCTTCCGACCAATCCTCAAATAGCAAAGATGTCCTACCAAATGCTTTTCGAAGTCGATTTTTATAACCACTTATCGACTTGTCAATGGTCTTATATTTTTCCTTTATGTCTCTGACCAACAGATACAAGACAATGACGTCTTGTTTCTCTTTTGCCACTCCCGAGAATTGAAAGAATGTTTTACATTCTTCTATGAACGTCTCCACATTGTCACATTTTCTGAACTTTTCAGGCTAGTAATTGGTTCGTGAAGTTGTCCCAAGCAGCGTTGTTCGCCATGTAAGTAGCGTTTATGCCACTTTCAGTATTATCAAATTCCGAAATCATAATTTAACACCACAAAATTTATTAATATCAAAAATTCACATATTTAAACAAATTTCTTAATAATTCAATTATTTCGCCCAAAATTAATTCATTAAATTTTTTCGATTAAATTTTGAAAATTTACGAAATTTAAATTTTAAATTATTTTACATTTTTTACGAATTTTTACGAAATTTAAACCTTAAATTATTTTACATTTTTTATGAGCTTTTACGAAATTTAAACCTTAAAATAATTTTACTTTTTTTTACGAAAATTTTAGGAAATTTAAACTTTAAATTAATTCAAACATTTTACGAAACTTTATCATAAAACTAATTAATTTAAATTTACAATAAACTCTTTTATTAAAAAAATATTTCTTAAAATATTAATCCGTTAATTATTTATTTTAAAATTTATTTAAACTTATTTCATAAATTTTATTAAAATATATCAATTGTTATTACTATAAGCATATTTTAAATAAGTATTTATTTATCATATTTTTACTCTACATTTTAGTTTTTTAATTTATTTCTTTTAAATTTTCAAATTGAAAAATAATAAACTATTTTGGTGAAACTTAAATTTAAACTAACCCCTTATATTTCAAATGTCTGATATCGATCATTCTGCAAATATTCAGTTCACATCTCATGCTTCATACAAGCTTCAGTTGATTTGCAATGATACCTAGTTTAAAGGAGGAGAAAACAATCTTTCATCCAAAACAAAATATTTTAAAATTTTATCCGTAGATTTTTGACAGGAAGATCTCTGCGTTTATTACATATCCATTGTACCTTACCAGACCTGGAATGACGATCAAGATGAGTAACAGTGAAATACAATTAGTCGTCCCCCAATCACACAAGGACACCCCAGCGACGTTACAGTGCCACAGCCACGTAACTGCGAACACTTTGCTAATACCATCATCAAAGACTAAAATCTCATCCATTTCAAAAGATGAATTTCTGTTCTTAATTAGAGTTTTGAGTAATTTTACAAGCAACACTTCTGTGAATCTCTAATGATACGATAATTCAACCATTAACTATCTTTCCAAATAGGCCAAGTAAAGCTGCTTCAATATCTCAAATCTTTAAATAAATAAAAATAACCATTGTAAACCAAAATTTCGTTTATTAAAACTACATTTTTCTTATTTGACCATTTTTGATAGTTTATTTTTAATCATATTTGATATTGATGATGATACAATAAAACATGGAAGCATGTCCTATTAATACAAATTGAGGAGAATAAATAGAGCAAATATGTAAAGCTAATCATGGAAAACACTCGAGAGAAAAAAATAATACATGGGGTATTTCATAGGAGTAACGTGATTCTAGATTCGGCTTAACAGATTTAAAGTAAATCGTTGATACATGAATTAAATTTATCACTAAATTAAGTGTCATTATTGAATTTTTTATTTAAATATCCATTACTTTCAAATTAAATTATTATTATAAATGACATTAAATGTACTTCTAAAGATAATGCTCCCAAGAGGACATTTGTGGACTGAGTGACATCGGCGGCATGGGTACTGTTATGATATGGTACATCCTTGTGGTACTTGCTCTCAATCTCTGTTATGAATTTCAGAAATGTGGATGACTGAATTGTGAACTTTTCCAAAAGTTTATATTTCTAAATAATATACTAATGATTTTAACTTAAAAAACATTGTGCAATATATTCAATCATATATTCAAAAAACAAAGTAAATGAATATAGAACTTTTTACACTACCAAAGTTCCTTTTATTTTTTCTAATAAGGAGATTTTTTATTTTTTATAATGCACATTGTTAACCAAAGCGAAATAACATTATGAATAGTTTGAATTCAAAATGAGTGTTATTCCAACATTCCCAAGAATACTTCGAAAATGTAGTCTGAAGATCGGTTGCCTTCCAACCAAAGGATTTATGGATTATGGAAAAAGTGTAAAATTTTTAATATTAATAACAAATTCTCTTTCAATAAGTAACACTTATTTTAATTTATAACCAATTTTAATGTAAATATTAAGTTCAAATTAACTTTTCACTGAATTGATATGATTGATATTTACAGCTGCTGCAAGTACACAAATGATGAACTTGTAAGTAGTTTTGCGAACGCAATGGTTTCTTCTAAGGTTTCATAAGGAGTGATTTCTAAAATATTAACTATTGTAAAAGTATTGTAGCAATAAACCTCATTCTAGTGTAACTGAATTATCAATATGGTATGGTACCTTCAAGTAAATTAAAATCTTCACGATACAAGATTAAATTTTTCATTTTAAGAGAGGATACATGTTTTATTGTCTTATATATTTTCAAGTCTCAATTAAGTTGAAATGAATGTATATTGTCTTCATCTTTAACAAATTGTCAACTTATTATTCCTATTATCAGCATGATGTAACAATCTTAAATTCCTTGGATTCTCGGATTTACAGAAAATATGTACGCTCAATCAAAAAACTTGAAATGGATATGTTGATTAAATCCCTAAATGTAATAAATTTAGTAAATTCAAATAAAAAATATTTCTTTTCAGATCTGTACATCATATTTAAGAACAATATGAATGTAACTTATTATGTTACTTCGAAGCTAGATTCAATCGAAATCTAAAGAACGAGGAAATATTTAAAAGAGCTAAGGAAATAATTCCACATGAAGGTAAATTATAAAATATCATGACTTATACATGGAATATTAACAACATGATCATCAATCAACATTAGACCTCATTGGCAATCAGTAAATCTGGAAGACCAGATTGATTAGACCCCTAAAAACTTATAGAAAATAATTATCATCAAGAAATGCAATTCATCATGAAATACATAAATGATCTGTGTATGAAAAAAGAAAAGAATTGTTAGGAACGACATTGGTCGCATAAATGTTTCCAGTTTCTTCCGACATTCAAATAACAAAAGAAATAAGCCGTGATCAAAATAATTTATTAATCAACAACTTTTGAATTTTCCCCAAAATTTCTGTTTATTTAAACAACTGAATTTATTTGAGGATATTTATAGTATTTCTATTTTTAACCGTTTCTTATAAATATGGATATGGATATAGATATAGATATTTAATAAAATTAATAATTATTTAAATGTTGAGAATTAAAATATCTTATAAATTATACTTACAAATCTTACAAGAATGATGCCAGAGTTTGCTGCTTTTTAAGACAACTAAGTGTAACCATAAAGAGACAAGAATTTCAAATAATAATTATGATATAAATAACGGATGGGCTCTAAGAAACGAAATATTTAAGATCAATAGATCGAAATAATGTTTACTTTTATGTTTAACAGAAAGAAGATTAAAAAATAATGACTGATTTTCAACAAAGTTAAGACTATTCTGTTTCAAAAATGCTATTTGGCATAACCATGACAACATGAACTGTACATGAACTGATGACCAAGATAGTAGGAAACACAGAATAAATATACTTGAATGACAAGAGTAATCTGTCGAGATGAAATACGTAGAAAATAATAATTGTAGTAAAATATAGTTTGTATTTAATATAATATAAGGTGAGCTATAAGTACATAAGATTATATTTCTTTGTTCGTTACAGTATTCAGTTTTTTTCAAAGATCCTCTATTGTACATCTACTGTATTTCTTTGAATTCCAATTCATTTTACTGTATTTCTACATGATTTTCCTTTGAATTTTATGTATAACTAAAGTTTCACCTATTGCCAATTTGTGCTACAATCAGAACAAGGCTCAAATGCTCAATTCGATTGATCTACAAAGTTCTAGCGAGATGTAAAAGAAAAGGCAATGTCACCCTAGGCCTGTGAACACTCAGAAGTCTCAAGTAATAATCAAAAAGCACATCACTAGAAATGATTGTGTGAACCTTAATAAGATTACATAAGATATCCAAATGGCTCGATCGACTAAGCTGCTAACAGACCAAGCAAAATAAAACCTCAATAAATGTCAGGGATTGAAGAAGTTTTTTTGAGTGTGCCTTGAGAAAATATTATGGTCAGACAAAAATGTTTTCATCATTGAAGTTTCCAAGAATTCTCAAAATTAACGACAAATCGTGTCACTAGGTTGTAAAAAAGCGGCAGACGAAAAGTTGCAATAAAGAAGCGGTTTTCTTGGTAAACCAAAGAACGGAGCCTATTTTTATTATTAAGTATTAAGATTAACGACAATACTTACTAATATGAGATTAATAAGAAGGCCGTGACTATGGAAAAAATCCCAGGAATTATCTTCCAAAAAGTCTAGCGCCTACTCATGGGACCAAAATCACGCTGGCTTTCATTGACACGAAAATCAAGAATTGATATGGGAAGGATTAATGGGTTTCTAACAGCCCGGATGTATCACCAAATAATTTTTCCGTTTGAAGTGTTTTAG
This sequence comes from Girardia tigrina, assembly GCA_001938485.1. Taxonomy (NCBI): domain Eukaryota; kingdom Metazoa; phylum Platyhelminthes; order Tricladida; family Dugesiidae; genus Girardia; species Girardia tigrina. The sequence continues at coordinate 9,206 of MQRK01227139.1, forward strand.
ATGAACATTTTTCTCTCCAGAAAATCAGAAATTTGCAACATCTTCGTCGAGAATCTTTAAAGGCTTGGACTAATTTGAACCTGGCCTACTTGCGGCACAATTTACACAGAAATTACAATAAAATTACATAGAAAAAGCTCATGGTCAAAATCAGTATTCTTTAAAAGAAGTATATCGAGAAATTTCAAAGCTATTGTGAAGTATTCAAAGACAATATTCTTTAAATATGAAAAGCCTAATTTTAAATAATTTTTAATACAATTATTATACTATGTTATTGATATTATTAGACGACAAAATAGTCAATTTTTCTTTATTAAAAATATACTAATTAGTGATACCTGTCTTTTTACAAACATATGAAAAGAAATAGATTCAGAGTTTAGCTGTCTTTTGCTTCATACAAAAGTAAGATTGTAAAACAAAATTTTAAAAAATTCCACAAATAAAATGTGATGCAAGAGGCACATCTTTAAAAAGACTGATTGTATTAAAGAATAAAGTATTGCGATTTCTGTTTGAAAGTAATTCGGAATCTGTGGATTTTTTACTATATAAAAACTGGTTACGAAATCTTTGTTATTTGAGTGATTGGATGAATCACCTCGCACATTGTTAGCATGGCGCTCCATGGAAGAATCATTCTATTTATAATTTTAAATCATACCAAAAACGAATTTTTATTTTCAATAAAATATATTAATATCACAAATCCAAAATATTAAAAAAAATGTAATTGTTTTTTATTGAAATATCATTTTTTAAATTTCTGTGGAAACATCAATCCCATGCAATGTAAATATTTATATACATATAAATAACTTTTTTTTAATTTAAGTTAGATTTTTTTTCAATTTTCATAAAATGTTTACTTTTTACTTATTTTTTTTAAATTAATTTTATATATAAAATTTTAATTTCATTTTTAATCTTCAGAAAGTGTACTTTGACATTTTGTTAAATGAGTCGAAATTGAACTATTTCTAATAGATTGGGTTTTTTAAGTTTGAGTTACAAACATTTTCAAGCCTTCCTTCTCCGCATACTGCAACAAATCTTTCGAGTAGTTTTCACTGATTTAACACATCGATAAAAAGCAAAAGGAATATAGTATTAAAATGATGATTTTTTTGTCGACCTAACATGACATGTTAAAAACATTGAAAATAAAACACCTTCGTGTCACATTAAAAATCGAAACTCACTATCTCACAGAGAGAAAGCCATTCAAAAACCTAAATCACTATGCAAGACATTTTATTTTCAATGTGCCACTTTAAATATGAAACAAAACGTTTATTAATTAACTTAACATTATAATATTTTGTATTAGTTTAAACAATGATTTTTCACTGTAATTGCACAGCGAAGTGCATTTTTTATTAATGTCCCCTAGCAACGCGTCAATAGAGGGTGGATGACTTTAAATCAATTGTAAAGAAAAATTTGATAGTTAAAATGTATTTAAGAATATATACCATTTACATCAAATGCTACTGTCCATCGCGAAGCTTGATCAGATAAAGATATATTGTTTATCTTTTTTGTCACAATTTCGATATTTTAATCGAATAAATCAAATTCGAATCGCAATTAAATCCATCACAAGTGAAAACGCGCAATAATTTAAGTTCATCAAAATTTGGTTTGCGGACTGTTAGGAATTAAAAATGTTAAGAAAATTTTCGAAAGAAGGTTAAATTAAATATGTACAAATTAAAATTTTTATAAAATTAAATATGTAACATTTGAAAAAATAAATTACTAAAATTAAGAAGATCTAAAAAAATTGTTAATAATTAAAAATTCTTTGAGAGTTTTAAATATAATTGTGAGAAGGAATATTTGCGTAATAAATATTGCATTTTACTAACTAAATAACTAAGATTAATTACATAATAATTATTGTGTGATTGCTGATGAAATTGATTGTGTAAAGTCAGTTGTCATGATACAATCATATGGGTTAGTTGTTTGATATTGAAGGTATGTTGAATGTATGATTGAATGTATGTTAAATGTATGTTGATAGTATGTCTAAGTTTGAGAGTGTAAACCAATGAAAAGGCTTTGACAATGTGAGTCATTATAACATCACTATTTTCCCCATTAAATAGTCGAGATTATTGATATTGTAATATAATTAATAAATCTTAGAATCGGAATCAGTCATTTTTTTTTAAATGGATAAAAATAATATAAAAATTAAAATGTTTTTATGTGTAACGATTTTTAAAAATTAATAAAATTAAACGAAACGATTAAATATTTTAAAATCTTATCGTAATTTAAAATTGATTTATAAAATTAATATAAAAAAATCAAATATGAATATTTATAAGTATTTTTATTTATATCGGTTTAAGATTTATAAAACAAATTGTTTCTCAAAAAAAATAATTTTGCTTAAATATTAGATTTAAACATTGTTTTGTGTTGTATAATAAAGTTTGGATGTCTGAAGTAAATCTTAATAATAATTCCGAGAATGTTCCAAGGACCTCTAATATGGGCGAAATTAAATTTGGCGGTTGGTGTTCGATAAGATCATAATTGTTTGCCATTTTTGAATTTCGGATTCGTCGTTATTGTTAGGTTGGAAATTATCATCCATTCTAAATCAAAAATAAATTAAGACTTACAAAATTTATTAATCGACAACAGGTTAAATTTGTTATTTAAACAAATTCTCATTTTTTATTTTCTTTTTTTTTAAATCTATTTTCCATTATTTTTTTAATTTCGATTATAATTCGAAATTTTTAAAAACCAAAATTCTTAATTCCGAAAATTAAAAAATTAACATCGACACTCTCTTACACCCCGCACGCAAGAATTTTTTAATTTTCTCCACATTTCTTTCATATGTTTTACCAGACACATCTTCAAGAATATATCTTCTATCATGTACTTTTCGAACGACTTTACATGACCCGTCGTATCTCCATTGATCTTTTGTTTTAGATTCTACTTTTACAATACATCATCACCTGGGATGAATTGTCTTCGCGTGATAGACTCCTGGTCCTGATCCTATTGAAATGTCTTGCTATTTTTTCCATCCCATTTCTCCCTGCTAATGCGTCTTCCGAAAATGATTTCAGCTGGACTCATCCCGATAGTCGTCTGTTATGTGGCATTTAATGAGAACTCGATCTCCGGTAGATTCTCTGCCCAGTCTGAACTTCCTCTTTCATGCAATGTTGTATTTATCAATTCTCTCAGTGTACGAAATTGTCGTTCAATTTGTCCGTTTGTGTTATGATAATATGGACTGGAGAATCTTATTTCAAAATTCTGTTTCTCGGCGAACTCTTTCATCTTTTTTGATTCAAAAACCTTACCGCAATCCACATTCATCGCCTTGGGAGAACCAAATTTCAGTATCCAATTCCGCATTATTCCTTTTATTATCGACTCTTCATCTTGTTTCGATATTGCTAATAACGTAATGTATTTACTGAACTGATCAATGATGCCTAGAATATATTTATTTTTCTCAGAAGTCTCCTTCAACGGTCCCCAAATATCAACATAAATACATTCAAAAACCTCGGTAGCTTCTAATTTTATCCTGTTCTCTTTTGCTTTTGCCGTATATGTTTTATACTTTTGGCATGATTCACAACTGCGTACATTCTCTTTGATCTTACCTTTCAGCTTGTCAAAATCCTTAGTCTCTTAAATAATACTCAACTTTTCTTGCACCCGCGTGTGCCAACATCCGATGGGTTTCCCAGATAATATCTTCGAGTGGCTTTGTGGTTTCATCTTCTGATACAACATCCAATGCACGTGTCTTGATTTTTTCTTTCTTAGCTTCCTCGTGTTGCATCAAACATTGAGTACACGTATGACAATTCATCCTTGAAAGCATATCAGCATTCGTGTGCAAAGATCCTTTTCGAAATTCTATATCCAGACTGTTCAGATACTTAATACACGTTTGAAACTACGATGTAATTGGCTTCTTAGTGTTCAGCATAAACGTGATTGCTTTATGGTCGGTACACAAAGTAAATCGTTTACCATATAGAAAATGTCTAAAATGGTTACAAAAATAATAAATGGCTAGCAAATTCTTTTCTTGTTACACAATAGCCCTTCTCGTGGCTATTCATTAATCGCGACCCATAAGCTACAACTCTTTCCTTTCCTTGGTCGTCCCTCTGTGCTAACACGGCTCCAATGGTGTCGAAACTAGACTCTGTATCTAGAATAAAATCTCTTTTCATGTCTGGAAAACACAATACAGGGCTTGTAATTAATGCATTTTTCATCTCTTCGAACGCTAACTCTAGCTCGCTTGTCCAATTGAGTTTTTTATTGTTATTCGATCCGCATAATTGTTCTAATACTCTGGCTTTCTTTGCATACTCTTTTATAAATCGTCAATAATAGTTACAAATGCCCAAAAAACTGCGTACGTTTTCAACACACTTTGGTTTCCCAAACGTTCTTATTGCTTCAATCTTAGACGAGTCCGTTTTAACACTGTCTTCGTTAACTATATGTCCAAGGAATTTGATTTCCCGCTTCAACAATTGACATTTTTCTGGGTTCACCCGCCATCCTGCTTTCCTAATATTATCTAAAACTTGATTCAAAACAATGTAGTGTTGCTCCCAATCTTTTGTGTATACCAAGATATCATCTAAGTATACAGTTGCACCCTTGATTCCTCCGACTACCTTTGTCATCATCTCTTGGAAAGTTCCCGGCGCAGCCGCTATACCAAACGGCATACGAGTAAAACAATACTGTCCTTGCTTTGTAGAAAAGGCCGTTTTCTCCTGAGATTTTTCGTCCAGCTGAACCTGATAATAAGCATTTCCAAGGTCAATCGAGTTAAAATACTTTGCACCTCCTAAAGCATCCAACATCTCATCAACATTGGGAATTGGAAAAACTTGTCTCATCGTTATTGCATTTAAACGCCTAAAATCCAAACAGATACGAATATCTTTCTTCTCTTTTTTACACACACAAATTAATTATGTGATCCGAGGTGGATTACACTTCCAAATGATATTATTATCATATAAATTTTTTTATAGTCTCCATAATATTTTCTTCGAGATGCATTGGTTGACGAAAAGGTTTTAAATTAATTGGCTCTCCATTTGTCTTAATATGACGTTTTGCTAAACTGGTACATCCGATATCCCATTTGTCAGTCATGAATACTTCTGCCTGATTCTGAATAACCTCTAACAGTTTTGAATTTATTTTACCTATGCAATCTAACGCTCTTTTTAATCTCTGTCCTGACCTTATCACCCTGCCAAATTTCGCCTCGATGTTACACATACTTCTACGTGCTTCCCTTGATTGAGATTCGTTCCTTTGTATGGAATAACCGCAAATTTTCATGAATACTATGTCTCCTATCAGTTCCGGAACCATACTCACCACAACAATAAATGGTACTGCTTTTCTTGTCTGACATATATCTACTTCTACCTCTATTTTACCCAATACTTTCAATTTTCCATCATTGGCACCTCTCAAATTGATATCGCATTTTTCTAACACCCAATTATTCAAATCTTGATAATACTTCTTACTCATAACATTAACACCTGCTCCTGTATCCAACAAACACTCCCACTGTTTCCCATGAATTTCTACTGTAACGCTTGGACGTCCCTGCACTTTACTATAACATATCTCTGATTTCTGATCCTCAATCAACGCGTTAACATAGAATACTTGCTCAAAATTCTTTTTCACAAATCCATAGACCTTATTCATCTTTCGCACTTCCAGCTCGCATCCGAATCCGTGGGAATTATCTTCTAAGATCAGTGGCATTCGGCTCCCACCTACTCCTCAATTGGCGGAGCCCAGTCGTTTGGGTACGTCTTATCGTTTTTTTCTTCAGTATCATCAAATATGCGTTCTTCATCTTCGTTCATTGTGTTGATTTTAAATTTTCGATCATTGTACTGCATTCTCGATCTTCCATTGTCGTAACCATTATTCTATCTTCTAGAATTTACTAAACATGCCGCTGCAAGATGTCAATTCCGACCATATTTTTCACAGAGTATCTCTGGACATTGAGTTCGCTTATTTCCCTTCTTCCCGCACAAGAAACAAACCAATGGTTGTGTGTTAGGACAGTTTCGACTGATGTATCCAGTCTCTTTACAATTCCAAAACTGCACCAGTCTTCTTTGTTGGCAATTTCGGTTGAAATGTCCTGGTTGATGACCCGTATAACATTTGGATTCGGTTGATTCCTCTCTTCGGAGTTGTTTTCTCGTCTGAGTCTGATTTACCCATTTTTTTAGTTACCTCAGGAGCCCTACTGTTTTGAACAACATCTCGATAACTTCGGACAACATTAATCCTGCTCTTCTTTTCGTGGTTTATTTAATCTACGAGTGCAATGAAGTCAGATATTTCCTTGACACTCTTTAATTTCCGTAATTTAATTTCACGAACAAAACCTTCATCATCAATGCAATGAATTAAAATTTGAGCTTTCAGCTCTTCTTCCTCGAGTCTATGCGACAACGCATTTTTTACCAGCCGGTCTACTTTTTTAAAAAAAATTTGTGTGTTATCAGCACCTTCGCGATAACTCAACAGTTTTTCCCAATCCGTCGCGGCTGCTCTCGGCTTCTCAAACGCTAGTCTTAGCCGATCCTCAAAATTATCAGCTTCACCAGCTGTGTTCTCATATGCTTCAAAGAGATCTTCATGTATCATGGAGTTAATACATGTTTGCTATTTCTTTTGATTAATTTCAGCTGCTTCAAAATATCTTCTGCAGCGAGAAATAAATTTCTCTAGGTCTTCTCCGATCTGGAACATGTCGGGAATCAGTCGGTTCGTAATTGAATCCGCTTGCGCTGCCACCATGTTAGGTTGGGAATTATCATCCATTCTAAATCAAAAAGAAATTAAGACTTGCAAAATTTATTAATCTACAAGAGGTTAAATTTGTTATTTAAACAAATTATCATTTTTTATTTTCTTTTTTTAATTCTATTTTCCAATATTTTTTTTAATTTCGATTATAATTCGAAATTTTTAAAAACCAAAATTCTTATTTCCGAAAATTAAAAAATTAACAACGACACTCTTACAGTTATCAAATTTTTATGATAAGAAATAATGAAAAAAGAAAACCGTAAACAATTTTTTTTAAATTTTACTTTTTTTCAAATCCAACAGCAATATTGTTATTAATAATAGTCAACTAAAGCTCACTAAAACAGATCGAAAGGTTTCTTATTTAATATTTTATAAATTATAAGTAAGATAAAACTCAAAAATGAATTCGTTCAAACCGTTTCATAAAGATAAAACTTAATTTTTAAAAGTTAAATCTTTCTTTTTTTAAAAAAATATAAAATACTAAATAAATTTTATTTTTATTTAAAAGTAATAATGAAATATATTTGTTTATAGCAAATATAAAATTTTTCTTTACAGACTTCTCTCGTAACATTTCTTGACTTTCTATTTACTAAAGACTTTCAATTCTGACATTTGTTACAAATAGATACAAATTTATCAAAGAAAAAACAAGATTTATCTCAAATTACTAATATTAGTTTCCTACTTAATTTATGACTATAAAAATAGGTGATCTCAAATGATTGAGATAGATCTATAGTTGAGAAGTTTGGTCCTTGAAAATGGATACGCTTCTTCATTTTTTATGCAACTCCAGTCTTAAAAAACTCGGTTTTATAATTAATAATTTAAACAAACAAATTATACTTAACAGCTTTATAAAAAACAATATCGGCCAAGTATACTGCCATGTTAGTCTAAAGAATTTTATACTATCGAGTATCAAATACATTAAGGTATTAAAAAGTCATCTATGAATAGGGCCCGGATTTTATATTTCTTACAAATATTGATTTCGTTCGCCATTTCTATTTTTTAAAAATTTGATTTTCGTTGTTAGTTTGGTCGATAAAAAATGTTATTTTTTAATAATTTTTACGTATTTAAGTACAAATGATAAATTCAAATATCTATTAAAAATGTATTGGTTTAAAGAATTTTCATTTTTTTCAAATTTCAAAGAAAAAACTTTGCAACAAAGTGTTCAAAGTTATTTTTAATAAAAGAAAGATCTTTTATCTAAAAGTTCAACTAGAGGAGCATGCAGAATTTCTTTTTAATGCAAAATCTATTTCTTGATGTGACATAAACTAAGTTAGGAATCTTGTTCAAATAATTAAGATATTTATTCTTTGCAAAGTTACCTGGCCATAATTTTAATTATTTTGATATGTGCTCTATTTGTCTTTGCATTTTCAACTTTCATTTGCAAACTTTTATTTTAAAAATCTAAATTTTGATAAGTTATTAGTTTATAAGAATAAAATAAAGTAAGAAAATACATTCTTTAAGATTTCTACATCCCCGTCAATTGATCTTCGCTTAGGAAAGGTGAATCATCAGCATTAAAAAATATAAAACAATAGTCCAAAGAGCAACTATTTTATCAATAGATCCCAAATGGAACAGATAATCCAGACTTTCAGACCATATATATATACAATCTAAAATGATGGCTTATGATGCCACCACTAAGAAATTTGTTAGAAAACTATTCTTATCAATTGAAGATCTCATGATCTTAATTTTAATTTAAATTAATGTAATTTAATTTCAATTTTAGTTTTATATTAGAAAATGAAATGCGATAAAGATTATAATAATTATTAAAACAGAAATATAATCAAAGAAATAATCATATCGAAGATAAAAAGAATTCATTTGTCAACATTATTTCAATGCGTTGCGTTGTGGTTGTTATCTTTCCAATAAGAACAAATCATTTAAACAATCATTGAGTAAATATTAATAAATATTATTAATTAATTAAGCAAATACTAATGAATCATTTTATAATTATTATCTATTATAAAACAATAAAAAATGCCAGTTACTTAGAATTACAAACTGAAATAATCGAAAACGATAAATTAAAATATTAATTCATGTTCTATTAAAACTAAAAAGCTGAAAAATATTTTTTAAATTTATTAAAGTCGATAATTTGTATTTTTTACCATAACCTTTCTTGTGATATTACTTTTTAATTTAAATAATATTTAAGATGTATAAAATATAAAATTTAGGAAATAATACTTTGAGTATTTACCAAAATATAAAATATTTTATTATTATTATGAAGGGTTAGTGTAAATTTTCGATTCGCTGAATAAGTTAATGTTTTAATTAAAAAAATTTTTTTGGTGGTAAAAATGAATTCTGATATTGATGTTGCAACCACTTTTCACATGGTGACTAACGCTGCAATGAATATTTTCACGGGAAAACTGTTACTTGAAAAGTACAGGAAAGGCGATAATGTGGATTTATTGAAGAATGTGAAACATTCTTTAATTTTGCAAGAATAGCGAAGGCCAAACTAGAGACAATAGTCATTTGTTTATAGGAGTATCAATCTGAAAGATGATACATAGTGGTAGATGATACATAGACTGTAGTAAGTTATAAAGATTGATTGAAAAAGGCATTCTCTCGAACTTCCTCACTATTCGAAGACCTGAATGAGGCATGCCGGTACAGGATGAAGGAAGACATACCGGAAGTATTTTTTAAGAAAGTAGAAAAGCTCGCAGCCAAGATCTTGAAACATGACATGTCAAAAGAGGCCCACACGGAAGCATTATTGTTACATTGTTGTGATGATGTGGACATAAAAAAGGAAGTTAGACTTAACAAAGTAAAAGGAATAGATGAGATAAAAGAAAAGATAAAGACAGCACATGACGTCAAAAGTGTGACAGAAGACGTGAATGTAGTAAGAGACCAGAACCCGGAGTTACAGAGAAGCAGTAACAGGGAATGAAATCGAAACAGCGTTTGGAATCGAGTTACATTGGAAAAAAGAAAGCAAATGGTGTGAATGAACAATTTTATCAAGTATGTAACTTAGAAGCCAAATTTGGACGTAAGGTTACAAACGAGGAAAGATTCAAAAGAGCGATGGAAATTATGGAAATTGCAGATATATCAAAGATTGTTGATATTTTTAAAAAAACATCAAATAGTTTTTTATGGTGGATAAATGGGATATCGGATGTACGACAATGATTAAACATAGAATAGACACGAAAGGACATCCAATTAACCTTAGACCACATAGGTAACCAGTTAATCTGAAAGAATAGATCGATGATACTATTAAGAATTTGTGGGAAAACAACATTATTAAGAAATGTAATTCACCATGGAATACACCAATGATTTCTGTAAATACGGATAAAATCAGACAGGGGTTGGTAGAAATACTACAGAATACGCTCAAGGTATGAAAGCTGTCAAATGTAGAAATTGTGAAAAAGTGGGTCACACAAGTGAAACATGTGGACAAAGGAAACCAATCAAGTGTTTGGGATCTGGAAAAGAAGGACACATGATAAGAAATTGTTCGGAAAGGAGACCAATATAATGTTATGTTTGTGGACAACAGGGACACGTAAGAAGAAACTGTCCAAACATCGAATGCAAAAGATGTCAAAATTAAGGTCACAGTGAGAGTGAATGTTATACAAACCTAAATGGCAGAAGAAGACAGTAAAATACAAGTGATAATGGATATCGAGGATCGGGATACAATCAACAAAGATATAGGGATAGAGAAGACATAAGACGAGGAGATAATCGAAGATTCGTGAATAACATTGAAGAAGAATATGAAGAATCGGTTACATGAAGTGAACACCCAAAAGGCAACGTCTCGACAGAAGTGTAGCCAGTCGGGGCAATAAATTCAAAGATACCAACGACTCTCAAAGTATTGGTATTTATAGTAGAAGTAATATATCAAATATTATAGACGTAGTGATAGACGATGAAAGGAATGTTGAGATAAGGGAAGCAAGAGTAAATGACAAAGTACGAAAATTTATAAAGAAANAAACTTTTGAGGACAAGCTTGGACGAAGTTTAGTGGGAACAATTGAAGAAAAGAACACAGAAGAAAATGTCAGGATTTTGTCAATAGATGAATGGAAAGCAGAAAGTATATCGTATGATAGAATGCAAGGCCGACCGAGTGTAAAGTTGATGATACAAGATTTATTATTGTTTATTAGACACAGGTGCAAGAGTAAATGTAATTCACAGAAAGATTTTTGAGAAACTAACGAACGTAAAATTAGAAAAGGCAGATATTAAATTAAACTGTGCGAACAGTAGTAAACTAGATTGTATGGGTAAACTTTCAGTGGAGGTAGAAATTAAAGAAAAACGGAGAAATATAACGTTCATTGTAGTAAATGACGTAAAACCAGACATAATAGGAGGAATAGAACTGTAGATGGCGTTTGGAATCGAGTTACATTGGAAAAAAGAAAGCAAATGGTGTGAACGAACAATTTTATCAAGTATGTAACTTAGAAGCCAAATTTGGACGTAAGGTTACAAACGAGGAAAGATTCAAAAGAGCGATGGAAATTATGGAAATTGCAGATATATCAAAGATTGTTGA
>MQRK01227159.1:0-18568 GCA_001938485.1 Girardia tigrina
AATTAGTCAACTGAAGATGCCAATATGGCGAAACTAGTCTTGCAAAATAAAAATAAATGTTTGGAAAAATGGCTATTTTTTGTTTTATTAACCCGATTGCCATTGGAATTAATTGAAAAATATATATGTGTGTATCCATGGAATTTAGGCTCTTTACTCAATCAATTTTCTCCAAACTTTGCACACTTACTCATTCTCAATGACAATAAATGATAATGCGAAAATTTGATCAAAAAACTTTTTAAGGTCTCAAAATTGGAACAAAGCAGTCCCGTTGGAGTTCCTGAACAATATTAATTGAAAAATATCTAATTATAAATTCAAAGTAGTTTATATTACGCAAAAAAATAAATTGAAAGATAAATAAAGTCCAGTAAACTGATTATAAGTCTAACGAGTAAATCTTCAAAAAAATTTTATATTCATTCTTTATGCGGGCTCAACTCTGCTTGGCTAACATATTTTTTTAATTATTTATTTTTTTTGAAAATATTTTTTTATTAAAATTTTGTTGGCAAAGTATAGTATTGTCTGCATAAACAATAGATTTAAATATTTTTTGTGATTTACTAGTTTACTTTTTAGTTTTATAAACTTTATGTATTTTTTTATATTTTATGTAATTATTTTTTTCTTATTAAAATTTTAAATTGAAAATTGTTAGAAATTATTTGGCAAATTGAAAATTTTAAGAGTATTCATAATTTTTATTCTCTCATTTTGGGTGTTTTTTCTTTAAAGTTATATTTAAATATAAAAATTTAAGAAAGAGAGGTTATAATGCACGATACGGTTGATTATTACTAACACATACAGCGTAACTTTGCTATTAATGATGATTATAGACATTTAAAATTATCGTAAATCTACGTTTTGCATAAGTAATAATGAACAACTACAAATTGTCATGTAACATTATTTGACACTGTTAATTATATTTTTGTTTGACATGCAGATTCATCAAGCAATGCTTCCAGTTGCTTATCTTTAAATGTTTTTCGTGGTTTTCGTGCTCTTAATCACCAAAACCATAAATCATCTAATCTACGTTTTAACGTCCACGAAAAGAGATGAATTTCAGTTGACCTTTTGAAAAAAAATTACGCATACATCTTAACAATTAGATATGTACAAACCATGCAAATATATGTTTCGTGAACATTTATATAATATCGTTAGTTTGATTTAAATTTTTTTGATATGAACATAATAATTTCCTATTTAGTGCAGAAACGTATTTGGTGTACCACTTAACTTAAATATTTTAACAGCAGTTTTGCAACTAATAGTATATAAATAAAAAGGCCCTTTTCACGAATAAGATGTATCTCTAGAGGTGGGCCTCCCATCTCTTTCGAATGGTATTGAGCCTCTAGGCTCTTTAGAGGGTCCACCAAAAATAAAGAATCACTAGCAGCCCCCCGATAAGCCTCCTACGGGGTCGGATAGTTTCGGTCTCCGAGATCTTTTCGGCTTCCCTGTAAGAAGCGACCATCCTGGGTTGTATAGCCATGGTTCTGCATACCTTTGGCTAATTCGTGGACTTCGTACAGCAGCGAAAGGGACATCTGAACTCCCCCCTTGGAGTTAGATCTGCAATCCTAAAAGTCAAATGTGTTTCTTCAGTACTTATCCCTTCTTCCACCGCAGTCGAGATAGTCGGGGGTCCGTCACGTATTGAATTTTGTTGCCCGGAATGTTGTGGTTTTCTAAGACTCTTTCTTCTGTGTTATTTGTTGTACTGGTTTCCGCTGGTGTCATTGTCGGTTCTCAAATTTCTTCTGTCTCCTCCAATTTATGATCCCGGTAGAAGTGCCTGGTCAGCCACCCCTTCGTTTTGTATGACTTTTTACATAGTGTACATGGGAATCTCTAGAGGTATATTGTTTCACACCCGTTCAATTTCTATGCAAATGTTTAAAAGAGCAATATTTAGTAAAAAGGATTAAAAAAATTGATGTTATTTATCCAAATTATTATTATAATAATGGTCAAGTCTCTATCTATCCATCTATCTGTAAGGAACGCTCAAAGATATACTTACAATAATAAGTAGATAATCATAATATAATTATGAGGGGTTAATTTAAATTTACATCTCGCCAGAATAATTTATTATTTTTTTAATTTAAAGGTTAAAATATTTTAATGTTAATATGCGTATTAAATATTTTAAAAAAATTAAAAAAGGATATAATAAAACAACTATTAAAAAAATGTTTTTTAAAAATATTTCAAAAATTAAAAATGATATAATAAAAGAAAATCTTAAAAAATTAAATATATATTTAAAAATAAAAAAAATATATTTTTAATGTGTCTATTAAATATCTTAAAATGAAAAATGATAAGAAAACCATTAAATATTAAATATTTATTTATAAATAAAAAAATATTTTTACAGTCATAACAATTTATATATTTTAATAGAAATTATGAAACAATTTTAAATAAATTTGAAAATAAATTTTTAGTTTTAATGCGAAAATTATATAATAAATTTGCAAAATTTTAAGTAAATTTTGAAATAAATTTTTAGTTAAATGTGAAGATTATTTAATAAATTTGCAAAATTTTTGAAATTGAATCGAAAAATTTAATAGATTAATTCGTGGCGGGGAAATTAAATTAACAGAAAAATTGGTTTAAATGTGTGAATTTTTGTTATAGTAAATTTTGGTGTTAAAAAAATGAATCCTGATATTGAGGTTGCAACCACTTCTCACAATAATATTATGTATTTAATATTTTTAAACTGTGATTTTTTTAAAAACAAAAAAAACATTTTATAATTTCTTGATTATGTAGACGTAGATTATTCTTCTTTCTCTACTTAAACATATGTTATGTTGTCAGGGTTTTGATTAAGAAACGTTGTCCAACTGTCTTACTTTTGTCTAATTATTAACTCAATTTTTATTTGGATTTTTTATTGCCGGTATTCTGATAATTTTTAATGTTTTTTTTTATTTTTAATATAAAAAATTATTTTATAAGTCAATGATACAAAATTAAAATGTTTTTAATGAACACACAGTGCCTACGGGTTCACCTAGATATTTAATATTTGTTTTGTTATTCATCTGAAACAAATATTAAATTTGATTATTTTGATTAAAAAATAAATCCATAAAAGTTTAATAATGTAAAGATGTAAAACATATTTTTATATTGAAACAGATCTCTCATGAATTTTATAATAAAAATACTAAAATTATAATTTATTGTCTTTATCTAGATTTTCCCATACTTTTTTATTTCTATTTCTACATGTCTTCTTATTTTTCGTCGACACTGATAGTGCTCTTCTTTAATTAAAGTCTCCAAAAGAAAGAATGATTAATGACGTTTCTGTAGTCTGACGAAAAGAAATTGTCAAATTTGTCTACATATAAAAGTCCAAACAATTATTTAACAATTAAAATATTAACTCAACTAGAAAACAGCTCTTACTTTGTTGGCAATAAAGAAATATGACCTGCTTCTTCATTTTCACCGTCTTTTCATTAATTTACACCAGTCAAATTATAAATCTCTTGGGACCTCAATTATTATTAAATTTAGAACCTATAGGTGCTGTTAGATTGTGTACATCATGTTTGTCTTCAAACACAAGATTTTAAATTATAAAAACTGAAAATTGTTATTAATATATACACTCTAAAATTTATGACCATTAGAATGGCTAACACTTATTTAATAGTTTTTGAGAGGAATATTTTCGAATGGTGTTTATGGTGTGTTGTGTTTGATATGTGGTTTGTAGAATTTTGTTTCTCTCACACATATGGAAGATTGATAATTTGAATGATTTGAACCGTCGGATTATTTGGACAATTTTAAAATGTAAAAAACAACTTTAAAATTAAAGTTATATATTTTAATCAATAAATATACATTAATAGTTTTATAGTGGATTACAAAATAAAGTTTTATTTAATAATAAATTAAAATATTTTTGAAAATAATTTTATATTATTTTAGTAAGGAATTGTAATTTAAATTTCTTCAAATAATTAGAGGTTCAGAAATAAAATTAAAAAATTATCAATCAGAAACAATAAATAACTACGAAAGTTTTGTTAAGAATTATCCTGGAGGCGATTCGAGTTGTGATGTAAATAAAAGTATTGGAAATCATATCAGTGTTCTTAATAGTTTTAAAATGATTTTGATCACATTTAACTGAAGACTTTTGGATTTATTTCTTATTTTTAAAGAAACGCGAGATAAACTCTTTCACTAGATTTAATTTGTATGATATCTTTCAATAAAACAATATATATATATATATATATATATATATATAATTAATATTACAGTTACCGCTTTATATTGTTAAAAAATGGTTAATTGTCAACAAATAAATTACAATGAAAAATTGTTATAGACATGTTATAGATAGAGATTATTCATTTATTAAGAAACAAAAGACAAAATAAGAGTTTTATGGTGAGGAAAAATAATTACCCAGCAATACGGGAAGACTAAACTGATTCTACAAATTGTATTAAATCATTTTAATTTGAACAATTCATGTTAGTTTTTTTTTAAAAATAAATAATAATAAATAAATGATAATAATAATATTAATAATTTAACTATTAATTTAATTAATTAATTAATTATTGAGTAATCTTTGATATTTCTTTTTAAGTAACATGACACGGGATTTCAGTGAATATGCAAAATCGAGTAATGAAAAATGGTTTAATTTAGGCGATGTATATACATATAGAAGAATACATAGAAGTATACATAGAAGTATATACACAGAGAGATAATTTACAAGTTATAAGTAATAATGTAAGAACCTATCTGTATTTGTGTAAAACTTTTAAAGAATATTTTAATTTAAAAATTTTCATTTTCAGTTCTTTAAAATAATTTTAAACAACCTGTAAAGTTCATCGAGTCTTCCCATATTACCAAGTAATTATTTGTCTTAACCCCTGAAACTACAATTTTATCGCCCTTTTCCTAAAACTAAATAATATCGATTTTATAATATGTCTATTAAATTTTTTTATTATATCTTATTTTTATTGACAATCCTTTTTTAACAATCTAATTCAATTTCAAAGTTTTTATAAATTTAAAATACATATTTAAACTGAATTACATTCAATCTGTTTTTTATATATTTTTTCGTGTTCTTATTTGAAAATCATTCCAATAATAGTTTAGGGTCATTCGATTTAGGGTCATTGAAAATCGACAGATAATTTTGATGAAAGTTGCTGATCTTCTCGAAAATACATGAAACTAAATATGTTAGATGTCCTTATGAAACTGTGAAATATCGAATTTTATTGTTCTAGGTGTTCTGGTTCGATAGTTATGATCATCCAAATTTGGAAAACAAAATATCGTAAAATGAAAATTAGTGTTTTTCTCAATTTGACCTGCTTAAATTTTCTTCTCTCTTTAGCTGAGACTCTTCTTTCAACTTTAAGTTCATTTACAGTGTTGCATTCTATATAAATACTCAATATCCAGGCTTCATGTCATAAAAGAAAAAAAATATGGGCCTCTTAACTTGCTGAAAATGACGAAAATGCAATTTTTAGGCCAACTTCAGAGCTTCAGTTACCTGATTAAAAATGAGTCGATTTGACATGTTGTCACATGGCTTGTACATTCATCCTATGCTGTAATTAAGGACTATAGAGGAAGTGTCTCTTATTTCTATTGACCGAATTATTCCAGCAAATAATTTATCTGTTTTTCTAAATACCTTGATTTCGTCTATCTTTTAGAGGTTGCAGAAAAAATCTCTATGAATGAAATTGCTTGTTATTTCTTCTGGTTTAATTTTATGTAGTTTATATTTAGTATTTAAAAGATCAACACCCGTTTTTGAGTCTAGGTGTTTAAATTTCGATTTAAAGTTCTTAATTCAAAACAACGTTAACTATTACGAAACGATTTTAGTCAATTTGACAACGTTGTAACTTTTTTCTCTATTCACCTGAGAGCCTTATATTTTGCAATTCTAACCATCACGGTATAAATATTCATAAAATAAAAGCTTACAAACTCACATGAAAAGAGAAAATTTTAAGCGATGCTGAAAATCATGTTTTTATTATATGTGGAATGAAACCAAGATTTGGATGTCTATGACTTATGGAGTAAGCTGTTTTATTCTGCCCAATATTAGATCTTCATTTTAATGGCGATTACTTCGCTATTAAAATACTGTTCTGTTATTTGTTATTACATATATGTCGGCTAGTTGTTCTCTCTCCGTGTAAAAGCCACGAGGAACATCTACATCATACGAAATGCGACAATTTTCCTTCTTGATTTGAGATTGAATCTGAGATTTGTTGAGTTTCTTATTGATAGGTATTGTTGAACTGTATTGTTGTAAAGTACTATTGACTTATATGATATTTGGACGGTTCGGCAAGTATTCGCTTGATACGGATGTGGAGCTAGTGGAAATGGATGATTTACTTTGCTTAAGCTTTCTAATACAATTATAGCATATTCTCCATTCGGGAACCACTCGATTATATTGAGAATGATGTTCTAATGTTATGTTGGAAAGGTTCAATCGGATAGGCTTTTAATGAACTTTAAAAATATCACAACATGTGTTGAAATTACGCGTGAACTAGTCAATGAATTGCGCTTTGGATGAGAGCAGATATTTTAAACTAGTGATAAATTCATTCCAGATCTTATTGACACTAACAACTTATCACTATCTTCAATAAAATGATTTTCAGAGGTTGATACAAAGGTTTGTTTATTAAATTCATTTTCCAAAAAGATACCAACACTACACGCTTCCATTTTCTAAAATAAATTGACACGAAAATAACATTTTATTAACTAAGTTTATTATAAAGAATTTTTATCAAGGAAATTGAAATTTTGCAAAATGAAATTAAACTTTTGCTAAATGAAAGTGTTTTTTTTGGAGAGAATGATCGAATAAATAAAAAATTAAAGGAAAAATATTAAGTTTTACTGGTAAAAAGTTATACACCACCAAGAATATCTTACTGCGGGTGTTTGGCAAACGGATTATACCATGAATTTCTTAAGACTATAAATTTTATTAAAAGCAGAGGATTAAATCATTCGAAATTTCAGTTATTTTTAAAAGAATCAGAAGAATAATTTGAAGACTGTTCATTTTAAATCTGTTAAATGGCTTGGTGCAGATTAAAATTTTAAAAATTTTATAAATTTTAATAATTTAAGAAAAAAATTCCAAGATTTTTTAAACAAAAAGAAAAAAAATCAATCCAAAATTACGCGATATTGGGGGGTGGTATGATTTAGTTTTCCTGGTATACATTACTAAAATTCTTAATGAATTATAATTAAAATTACAAGGGAAGATTAAATTTGCTTATTCAATGTAAAAGCGACAAAGCAAAAAATGAGATCAATGAAAACTTCCAGAAACAAATTTATTTTAATTTTGCAACATGTAAGATCCTTTCTGATGAGATGAATGAAATAAAACATATTTTAAGTTCAGAAAAGTGTAATATTATACTGTAAAGATTATTATATGAATTGGATAGGAGCTTCTTAGATTTGAAAGTAATAAGAAAGAACTATCTGTTTTTAAAGATTTATTTTATTTTAAACCTGAAGCAATTCGTTACTCGAGTTGATTAATCTGAAATAAAACACCAATAGGAAAAGGTTTTATCGTGATAATAACAATGATTATTTTTATAAAAGACTGATAAATATTATGGATTTTAAAGGAATTGTGTTTTTTGATCTCCTTCCGAGGAATGAAACCATCAATTCATACAGATATTGTGGTCAGCTGGAGAAATTGGCTCATTCAATTCAACAGAAACGTCCTGAATTGGCAAATCGAAAAGGAGTTGTAATTCAGCATGATAACGCAAGACCGCATACAAGTTTGACCACACGCCAGAAACTCTTATCACTGGGTTGGGAGGTTTTGCCGCACCCACCGTATTCTCCAGACTTGGCCCCATCGGATTTTCACTTATTTAGAAAAACTGCAGAATTCTTAAACAGAAAAACATTCGCCAGTGATGATGACATCAAATCGTTCCTAGACGGCTTTTTTGTTGACAAAGACAAAGGTTTTTATGAATCAGGAATAATGAAGTTACCGGAAAGGTGGAAGAAAGTGATTGCAAATAATGGACAGTATATCGTATAAAAATATTTGTGCATCCATGTCATTTTTGATAATAAATATTTTTGTAAAAAACTCAATGACTTTTTGGCAAACCCAATACAAGACGAATAAACTGAGTTATAAAAACATGCTTATACTGTGATTTCGTTCCTTTGAAGTATATATATTTGTGAAAAATCATTCTAAATGTTGCAGTTAAATATATCAAAATTAAGATAAAAAGTAAGTGGTTATCATTTGTTGTCAGTACTTAGAATTTTTACAACATCTTTTGAGGTCAATATAAAGGATATATAGATTCAAGTAAAAAGTAGCTATAACGATTCATTTTCTTTTAAACCTGAAGCAGCACCATCGAATTTGTTACTCGAGTTGATTAATCTAAAATGAAACAACGATACGAAGAGCCCTATAAATCCCAGAAGAAAGTAAAAAAATTGTAATGTTAATTTTTCGGAAAAACAAAAAATACATGTTTTTATTAAATAGTACGATACCATCATATATAAAAATTGAAAAAGTCTTTAAAAGAGGAAAATATCAAATTCAAACAAATTGTGATATTTAAGATATTTTTCCTAATTAACTAAATTTCAACAGCGGCGTTTTATCCAGTCAAATTTTATTAGTCCGCATCATCGTCAATTTGCCATTTATCAAAAAGAATTAAATCGATAATAATATCAGTCAGAAACCAAAAACAAAAATATTTCTATTTTCATAGAAAAATAAAATCAACTTGAAAACGACGAGTTTAGAAATTATAATCCCATCATCAAGTCAATCCACACTATGAATTAAACTAACACATTATACGGGAGTAGGGGGAAAATAATCATTAAAAAAATAATTTTTGTGAACGATTTGGAAAGAACAAAGAAATTCAAAACAAAATGTATTTTGTCGGAGTGTGATTGTCTTACACTGACCGAATGTGTGATTATAATGAATGTCGCCAGTCTCAAACTTAGTACAATTTAGACAACACACTGTTCTCTAAGATTGCCATTCGGTCAGACATTTAAGTCGAATCGCATCGATGAGATTTTGGTTTGTTTTTGGATTGATGAGAAGGCTGAAATTGAGTGGATTACAGGGTTTTTCAATTAAAATCAGAAGTGTTTTAAATAAAATCAGAAACGTTTCAATTAAAATCAAAAAGTGGAAATCAAAATCAAATCATTTAATTAAATTTTAAAATAAATTAATCGTTTAATTTATAAATGTTATTTATGTAAGCAATTATTGAAAGACATCTTGAAAAATTGTTCATCTACATTTATTTTTGCATGTATAATTCGTATAACAAAATAAAATCTAAGCCCATGGTTTTAGTCGAAAGAAAAAAAACAGCTTTCGAATCGTGAAAGAGAATTGATATGCAGTAAATACGACACTGGAAAAACACTTAAAACGATTTCAAGTGAGCTCGATGTGAACTATAAAACCGTCTTTAGTGTTGTAAAAGTTTATAATGCCAGTGGTAGAATAAATTCACTACCAGTCCATGTTCATAAAACTCCAATTCTTAACCAAGACCATATGGATTTTATTAAAAATGAAATTGAAACTGATTGTTCAATAACACTTGAATTCTTAAAAAATGACTTGGCGTTGGAAAAAAATATTATTGCTTCAAAATCTACAATTTATCGTTCAATAGAAGCATTTAATTTTTCTTTGAAACGCGTAAGTATTGTCCCAGAATCTCGAAATACAGCATCGTGTACAGCATCACGATTTGAGTTTGCAAATTACTACTTGTCTTTAAATGAAGAAGATATTATTTTTTTGGATGAAGCGGGTGTTAATTGTTCAATGAGAAAATCTTATGGACGAAGCCAGCTAGGAACGCCTGCTAAGAAAACAGTTAGAACAAATCGCAGTAAAAACTTTTCAATTTCAACACTGATAACTTTTGTTTTACGTAATAAATATAGGTCCAAATGTGTTTTAGTTAATTATAATGATGTCGTCAGAATCACCTTAACATTTCATTAGATAAGCCAGTAACTTCTAGATCTATTGAGAAAATACAATTTTATTAAGTTTTATTCCTTCCCAGCACGGCGATACAATTGAAAATTTGGGTATATACTAAGTCAGCTATGATTTTTTAATTGTAATTTTCAATTGTTCCAAGGTTTAGTATTAATAGCACCATTATTATAAAAATATTCATAATTAGTCGAAAGTTTATAATATTATCATTACTGTTTAAACAAAAGAGAAAACGCCATATTAAGAACACCAATTTGACTTTTCATATTTTTACTAACATAACAAGGTCGATTATCATCAAGGCAATCTTTGTCGAAGCTTTCGTATGATTACATTCATTGATTAATGACTTTAATTTTATTATTGTTAGCAAATGGAGAAATAAATAATTTGTTAAAATATTTACTCAACATTTATTGGTTAAAAATTAAAATGATTATTAATTATTTAAAAAAATATTAATTCGATTTATCTATTAAAAATTGTAAATAAAATTAATAAACTTATTTAAAATTTTACACTTATTTTAAATTAAAAATAAATTTAAACATTACATATTTTTAAATAAGAATTAAAATATTAATCAGCCATCTGGATAGGAGAGACACAATTCCAAATCGACATACACATTCAAACACAAAACATCAAACATTCAAAATATTCCTCACACACAATTGCATGTGTTTTGCCAAGAACTAGCAAGAAATGTGCAAGCAATAAGAAAAACTGATTTTTCACTGGTGAATTAGCAATTAATTTGAACAGGAATGCATCAAAATCAATCAAATATAAATTTAAACTAAATATACTATTAAAAAAAGTCTCAACATTATCGGTTCATTTGAATTTGAAAAGAAATTTTTGATTAAAATGTCTTAAACAATACAAGCATTTTGAATATTTTGTTGACTTTAAGAAATCATCTTTTTGCGTAGAAGACTTCTATTTTAATCTTAAGCAAATCGAAATTTCCCAATTAAATGTCTTCATAAAAGTAATTATATTAAAGGAAATAAAAGTAAAATCGTAGCAAATCTTAAATGAATAAAAATTAGGATATACGTGAAATGTATTTAACGATTCTTTGAGCTTTTAATGAGTATCTTGTTACCTTTTGGACATTAAGACATATTTTAAGGATTAAATTAACTAAATAAAGTATTATTTGTATGTAGACATTTCATATTAACATTCTTACTGTTTTTTAAAGTTTCTCTACTTAGTATTTTCCATATTTTATAGTGTCTATAATTCAGAATTATTTATTTCATGTTAAGACATCAGGTGTTGTGTCCACGCCCATTTTTATTTTAACACTTGCTTAACTTTGAAAACAACTTTCTAGACAAGGTAATCAGGGTAGTGACTAGACCATTTTTAATTCAAATTTGTCTTAAGGATTAATTAAATGTAATTCTTAAAAATTAATTACAAATAAATTCGCGACTGTAAAACGTATCACTTATAGATTAATTTAATTCAACATGAATGAACTTTCACAAATCATTTGAGGATCAAAAAATTACCACTTCAACTCTTTTCATTAATGTACAAAGTCCAGATCCTGGTATACCTGTTTAAAATATTAAAATTCAATAAAATGCGATAATATGACTGTAGTGATCCTATAAATCGAAAATTAAAAAAAAAGAAAAAATAATCTTTTAAATTAATTATAAATTTTCCAAAATCACAAATTATTCTATTCATAAATATTAAGTATCTTTTTTAATCGAAAAAAAAGAAGAGTAAATAGAGAGCTTGTCAATTTCAAATTGTGGTGCCGGCTGCCGAACCGAGTGGCGGCAACCAGCATCTCTTAATTGTGCGGCAAATTGTCGCTGACGGGCGTGATCGGTCGGTTCCAGTGTCTAACGGTAGATACGCGGACGTGTGTCGGCGCCGCAAACGGCCCACAGCGGTTCGCCAAAGTGTGTTGGTCTTGTCGGCGGCGTCGCATCGGTCAGCGGTTCATTAGATGCGTCCAAGTGGGTTGTCCGGATGCCGATTCGCTGAACAATGAGGCGGCAGCTCTGGTCCGCTCGATTTCATTCGTTTACAATAAGAGTTGAATAATTTAATTTGAGATCTAAGTTTCTCAAAATATAATGCTAGATTAGTTACATAAAGACTCAAGAGGGAGTACTTACTTGTGAAAGATATCATAGTGTCACTGTACAGCAAATGATGTTGTCAGTAGGCAACATTTTTTATTGATGATTGTCAACTGTGTTTTTAATGACGCAAATTAACTTTATGTTATTCTGTCTCAGAACCACGTTGAAAATGAATATTCATTGATTTCACTAAACATTATTTGAAGGTTATTTGTCAGGACAATGGAAATTCAAAACCAAATATCAAATTGGCCACTCGGTGTCATATTATAAATTGAATGTTATTCTTCAATTTATCAAATCCAGTACTTACTAGGATTTGCGAATGTGAGGAATATTTTAAATTTGGTATGTTGAAATTGGTTTGTTGATTTTTTTATGTTGAGTTTAGTATTTGGAAATGTGTTTCTCCCACCCAGATGGAAAACTGATATTTTAGATGTTCACGATAAATAATTATTCGAGTATAATTTGCATTTTAAAATACAACATAAGATATTTAAAAACTTTAAAAATATTAAATCGTTTCAAATTATCATATTAAAATTTAAATAAAGTAAATAGTTTTAACTAAGTTTTAAATTAAATAAATGTTCTTTCTTTCCATAAAATAATTTTTTAAATAAAATTAATATGTAAATAAAATTATTACTAAAATTACAAAATTTGAACTTTAAAAATAAAATCTGAAAATAATGAAAATTTGTTCGAATAATTGTTCATTAAAAAACATTAACTAAAAGTTATCAATTTAGAACGATGTCGAATTACGAAAGTTTTGCTGAGAGTTGTCCAAAAGACAATTCTAAATGTATTGAAAATAAAAGTTCGAAAACCCATCTTGGTGTTCTTAATAGCGAACATGGGATATTTATCGATTTACTGATGGTAATGACAAGAGTGTTCGTAGTAATGCTATTTCCTATATCTTTGGAATAGCCATCTGATCTTACTTTCCAGCATCACTAAGAGAAAATATTATTTATACTAATCTGTATCAAAATTATTTTTTTGAAACTCATTGTAAATCATACGAGTAAAATAGAATCTGCAGGGTTCCAGTTCTCAAAATTATTCTTATATACAATAAAAGAAGTAAATTTCAACGGTCCATAATGTAAAGAGTTTCGAAAGATTAAAGTTTGACAGTAATTTTTATCTGCAGAGCTACAACAATGAACTACTCTTTGTGTCGATTTCTTTGGTATCAAAATAAATCTCCCAAATTCATGGAAGATTTCTATAATCTTCTTCATTCCTTACCGAAACTCGATACTGCAATGTTTTAAAAAGTTCATTCTCTACTTTCCCACTGAGATTTCTATTTTGAATATCTTGGTGAGGTGAACAATGAGTAAAGTTACGTTTGTTTCTGAGACAAACAGTTGAAAGAGCAGTTTCACGAATGATCCTCTACCATCAAATGTTAAACCGTAACAAGCTTCACTGTGTGCATGCTAAAAAATCTTCAAATAAACATTTTTGATGATATAATTTTTTGCTGACTCTGTTCACACAAATATTTAATTCATAATTTGTCTTAATTTATGTTGCATAACATTTTTTCAAGTTATAAAGAACTAAACTATTTTTTACTATACTACTATATGTATTATAGATGTTCGTAACACAATCCGTTTATGAAGTTCGAAAAATTCAATGTATTAAATTGATATTATTATTACTTTATTGATAAATCAAAAAATAATAATTTATTATTTGAAGTTTTAGATTTTGATTTACATATTTCTTTTTGCAGATTTCTTGTTTCAAAAATTTGATATTCAAATCTGTTTGAATCTTTGTCAGTGATTACTGTTCAGATCTTAAATTCTTTTTTTATTTATATCTTTAATCGTTTTTGATATATATAATAAAATTTTGAATTTTCTATTTAGATTTTTTTACTTAATATATTGGGTTGAGGAATAAGTTCCCGCCGTTTTTTGAAAAATTAAAAATTCAAAGAACGACGGGAACTTATTCCTCAACCTAATAATTAATAAAAAAACATATTTTAAAAAAGTTCATAAAAATTGTTGAAATTAATATTAAAATTATATAAAAAATAAACATATTTTTTAAAAATTTTAAAAATTAAATATAAATAATTTTGATACAATATAAATATTCAGTTAAATATTCAAATTTAAATATATAAGCACGCCCCGACTGTTACGGATAACTGTGTATTACAAATAATACTAATAATAGTATTGGCGCACGGAACAGTGAATCATAGACTCTGTATCTGGTAGAAACAATTTGATAATTACAAAGTTTTCTGACCCTTTCATACGGCTTCAGATAAAAGAGTGTGAGCTTTCAATGCACGGACACGCGTCGGCTTCCCTTTGAGAAATGACCAGTCATGTTCCTTCGTTCCGTGATTCTGGAGACTTTGGGCTGTATAAACTCACTTAGTGCAATAAGGAAATGGGCAATGAAACATTCCCTTATCCGTTATATTATCCAGCCGAAAATTCAGCACAACACTAGGGATCACTCCTGCATAGTCCTCATCAGCTACACCGAGAGACACTGGCATATCATGTTCCGCGATCAAGTTCAAAGTTCCAGTACGTCTTTCTGTTTCTTCTCTTTGTACTACTTGGATGTTCGTAGCACCATTACCTTGGATTCGATAAATTTAAATATGATTTACTTATCCCAATGTCAAATAAAAATATTTAACATTTTGACAGCTTAGCTATTTCCCTTTTGAATTTTCATAAAAGTGTTGTCATGTCTAATGAATAAAGACTCACAAAACTGTCTTTCAGAATTCGTATCGAAATACGAAGTCAGAATAGAAAATTCATCCTTTACATCGTCTGATTTTCTATTTTGACATCTGCAAATTCGCACAGTCTTTACTCCTCCGACTTGGTTGTATGTGCTCACTAATACAAATACGGAGATGATGCTGTGTCACTCCCATGTACGAATTTTGACATTCATGACATAACATTTTTTAAACAATATTAGCTCGCACATCCAAATCTGTTTTTGATTTTAATGAGAAAAATCAATTAACCTTCAAAGTGACTGACAAAACTTTTATATTATTGCTAAAACAATTAAGTAAGCCATATTTAAATGTAAAACCACCGTCATCGTTGTATTCGTATGAGTGAGCACACACAACCAAGTCGGATGAGTAAGGTCTGTGAGTATTCGAAGTCGTATGAGAATAGAAAATCAGAGGATGTAATGGATGAATTCTAAATTCTGATTTCATATTTTGAAACGCATTCCGAATGACAGTTTTTTGAGTTACTATGATTAAACATCACAGCCATTTTATTAACATTAAAAATGGAAATAGCAAAGCTGTCACAATGTTATAACATTTTTATTTGACATTGTGATAAATAAATCATGTTTAAATTTTAATATTTAACTAATTATTTTGTTATTTATTACATTGTATCAAAATTATTTACATTTAATTTTTTGAATGTGTTTATTTTTTATTAAAACTTAATTCCAACAATTTTATAAACTTTTTTAAATGTTTATTTATTAATTATACAAGTAATATATATATATATATATATATATATATATATATTACATNAATTATACAAGTAATATATATATATATATATATATATATATATATATATTACATTTTATTTAAATAAAAATTTAGTATCAGTGAATAATAAAATGTTCAAAAATGAATCCAGCTCAAAACTTATAAAAATGTTCTTGTTTATCAAACGAGAATAAGTAACACAAAAAACACTTAAACAATTAATCAAATACAAAAAAGATAAATAGTTGATCAAATTAAAAATGATATATCAAACTCAAAAAGAAAAACAGAAAAGAGAAGTTAGTTTTTTTCGGTCAATATAACTCGATTCAAATTGTTTAATAGACAAAGAGAAAAAAATCGAATAATAAAAATGAACTACAATTTATATTTGAAATTTGTCTGCAAACATCTTACAAAGAAAAACGAAGTGTTTGTCTCAGTTTTTTTTCACCATTCCAAATAATATAACAATATTCAAATTGCTGAAGAATGTCTCTTATTGGTATATAGTGTTAACGATAAATGAATTATTGCTTTTCCTCTAAAGATGACAGTCAATAAAATACCGGTGTGTATGTGTATCGGTCTGTTTTCGATTGTGTATGTGTGTGTGTTTGTGTTTCGACTATCGATAGGTACTACTATATTGAGCAGACACAAAACTGGAGAAGAAATTTTTTTTTCATCAGGTACTTGAATGGAGAAGTAAATTTATTGTGTCTCTTTCTCTCCTGTGTGTATGTGTGTCTGTCTTGAGACGGTGTGCACAATTGATTATGATTACTTTTTAAATAATCTTATGTTTCAATCGCTCGTTATTATAGCAAATCTCATTGACCATGCCTATTGTCAGATCATGCACGATGAAGTGAGCGAAACAGAAAACATCCGTAAAAATCTCGCCATCGAACGGATGATCGTTGAAGGGTGCGACATTCTGTTGGACGTTAATCAGATATTCGTTCGGCAAGGTATGGCGTGTGTGTGTGCGTGTTCATAAAGAGAGAGTGTGCCGTCGGGTGTTATTGTTGTGTTCGTGTGCTATCGTGATCGCTCGATATGTGTGTAATAATCGAGTTTTTTGTCTCGGACCGCTCTTAAATCGGATTATCATCGTTCCAGGCTCGCTGATCCAGGTGATCAATGAAAAATCAAAGAGTCCTCGAGCGAGACTCGGCAGTTTCGGTGGCTCGTCGAAAGAACGAAAAGAAATCGTCCGACAGGTCTTTCTCTTCACGAATCATCTGTTGATTACGACTCGCGCCTCCAATGGTCGATTGCATTTAGCGAAAGTGAGTTTTAGATGAATTGACGAATGTTTCAATTGACATAATTAGAATTACGGGAAGATCAATCTGGTCGATTGTACGCTCATCGAGGATACGCAAATGGAATTGTTCCCGGTCGATCAGGACACGGCATGTTAGTACTATTATTGATCTGTTCACTGAGGCATGACGAATATTGATCTGAGAATTAAGTCTTTCATCTGTTCATCTTCTATTAATCTCTTAATTTCTTTCAATGTGTTTCAAATGATTTTTTGTTTTACTAATTATTAGAAAAAAATAATATTACTATTTAGTAAAACAAATCCCAAATATTTAAAAAAAATATGTTATTGACAAATAAACCTTCATAAATCAATCGTCATTAACGATGATTTTATTATTCAAATTACTTATTTATATAAAAATTACAATATGTCTATTGTGTAATAAATTACGCAATTTATTATATCTTCGTGAACTAATGTTAATCAATTTAGACAATCTGTGGTATGTAAAATACACACGTTATTAAGAACATTAAGATAATTCTCATTTGAATTTTTATTACAATCACATTTAGAGTCATTACAACTCTCAGAAGGTCTTTCATCGCTTGACATCGTTCAAAATGATTTTGTTATTTTTATTTTTAATCATAATTATTCCAACTATTTTTCTAAATCTTTTGAAATGTTCAATTTATAAAAATATTAATTAAAATATTTTTTTATACTTAGTTTACTTTAATCCATCATTTTGTATCTTTTTTCCATATACCTGCAAGAATCAGAATTTATTTTAAGTACCACTTTGACGGATTCAAATGGAAATCCGTTGACAAAATTTTTTTATCAAAAAGTGCTACATTGATTGGAAAATACTGTTGATAGTGCAACATCGGACTGTATACTGGATTGAGCAAAACTTCGACATCATCAAACTCCTTAAACGTCTCCATAACTCTCTTGGCAGTGTGAAACAAAACACGTTTTTGATGGTATACATCTTGACCATTACTTCAAAAAGGTAAACGATTTCAAATTTTCACTAAACATAAATCATGAACTTCTTTGTAAAATAAATCTTGAAGGTGAACTAACGGCGTTTCTTAAGCACATAGAGCCAATTGTTTGTTTAGATTCTGATTGACCAGATACAACCATTTCTCGCCAGAAGTCACAATTAACATGCATAATTAGATGTTCTTTAAAATTTGAGTAGTTCACAACAAATTATCACTAAAAAAAATTAATAATTTTGATATGTAAATGAAATTATTTTATTTATTTGTAAATTATTTTTTTAAATTTTATTGTTATTGTTATTCAATCATATTAAAATCTTTTAATATTTATTAAAAAAAAGATTAATTGCGTAATAGTCAGTGTGCCATATAAATGCCTTGTAATTTTAAATTTACTTCCTAACTGATGATGTCGTAATGGCGAAACATGTTTTGACAAATAAAAAACTTTTAAAATGGCGG
>MQRK01227159.1:25456-38221 GCA_001938485.1 Girardia tigrina
TTTGTAACATTTGCGGAAATGGAAAGTTCAAATAAAGATGGAATAAAGGTTGACCTGAAAATCACTGTGAAAATCAGATTTACAATAGGGCGTCTTTTCTGGTAGATAATACATACAGAATTCGCAATCTAAGAGTCAATCTAAGGTCAATCCTAAAGGTCACGTGACTAAATTTATTTTTATCAGATTCCTTGACCCCGAATTTATTATAATAGACACAAAAATTAAATCTCTATGACGTCTACTTCCAGAGATATGAGAACTTATGCATGACATGAGTCTCACTTTACATCACGAAATTCCCAAAAAATAGGCCGCATATGACGTTTATAGGGGGCCGCAGCGAAAGGGTTAAATAGAATATTTTTAATATATTTTATTTTATTAAAGTATTATTTGGTAATAATGACAAAAATATTTTAATTAAAAATTTTAAGTATTGAAATAACTTTACTTTGCCCATTAAGGTTATTTCAATACTTAAAATTTTTAATTAAAATATTTTTGCAATTATTACCCAATAATACTTTAATGCAAGGTGGATATGATGTACGTTATTGGGTTCTTGATCAAGAGAAGAAGTCATTAACACAAAACTGTATTTCTAAAACTATTTAAGTGTTTTACACAAATACTTTCGAGGAATTTTCACACTTTCTTTTTACACACAAAAATATATATAATTTCATATATATTCCATTTATTACGAATTAAAATTTTTTACTTTTTTTGTTAAAAATTATAATGTGATTTTATTAAAAATTTTTGTTACAAAGATTTTGTTACATCTTTTATTAAATTTCAATTTTATTATACACTTAAATTTAACCGTTTCTCAATTATATTTCCCCATTCATTACAATAACATATTCATTTCGTTTTCATACTCGTTTAAAAATTACTTTTAGATTTGATAAAATAACGTTTTGAAAATAAAAAATTAAAATCGCAATTTCCGTTTTATTTAACAACTTTTAAAATACCCCTTGTTTACATAAAATAAAATTATATTTTTAATAATAATTACGTTTTTAGTTCAATTAAACAACTTTTAAATTCCCTTTCCTATTCGGTGAAAATGTTTTTCTGAAAAATAAGAATAAGTTATTGCTTAAAAAATTGAAAATTATATTTTTAATTGTTTTCATTTAATCCTTTTTTATGAGAGTTATATTTTTATTTTGTCTTAAAGCAATTATATTTTAATTTAAAATTTATTCAATAATATCTATGAATTCTTTGATTTTTAGTTCAATCTAATTAAATAAAAATATTTTATTGAGTCATGAGAAAGCTAATTTGATATTTTAGAAAAATAATTTTGTCAACGTTTTTTTTAATAAATTAATTATAGAACATGTTTCTAAGTTTCATACTACATCATTAGCAATTATAATTTATATCATTTTTAATTTGTTTTATTTGCACAACAGTTACAAAATAATTTTCTAGTTTATTTATTATTTCACAAAAATTAAATTTTATGTTTCATATAAAATTACAATTTACTTTTTTAATAAATATATTTATTGGTTCACATTAAAAATTATTTTTATATAAATTACTTTTTCACGCTATTTTATAAAAATCTCATTTTAACCTAATCTGCAAATCGAAATGTAATTATTGAATTATTAAATTGATTAGATTTCAAATTCGAAAATTTTATGAACTCGAAAAAAGCTACTAACATGCGTATTTGAGAATGTCAAGTATAAAGCTAATAAAATATGTCAGGTGACTTGCCAAATGTTCTATCACCATAAATGATGTCATTGTAAAGTCAAAGTCTCTGTCACCAAAAGTCAAAATTCTGTTAGGATCATTAGTCCCGGAATCCTGCAAGGCTAGTGTAGAATATTTGTCAGGAATCACAAAGTCAGGTGCAGTTGGATTGGGTATATGATCAACCTGTTTTTGTCTATGCAAGGTTCTAACAATTGATAAATTCTTAGGCATATGACCAAGAATGTCCATGCTCAAGCTTTGTAATGCATGACCAATCACACTTTGGGAAGTGGTACCTATTTCCTTCATGGCAACCTTAATTTTATTTTGAGCAATGTTTGCCATAATTTTCTGAGGGCAGGAATCATGGGAATGATCAAATGGAAGGCACACAATGGTAGTATGGTCGTCAGTTGTCTTAAGGAAAGCATGACATCTTGGACTTTGATGCTGCATGTATTTCCAATTTATGACTCCATTATAAGTGCGAAATTTTGAGTACCCAAACCCTAGAAAAATTAGTACTAAATTGCCTCTCAGTAGTAGTGAATTCTATTGTGAACATATCTATCTTAATTAACAATTTGAAAAACTCTACATTATATAAATAATTAAATAAATATATTATTTTTAAATGCTATTGTGAGATATTATAAAATTAACTTTAAATTAATTAAATCAAATATTATGCAAACAACAAATTTTGAATATTTCTAAATTTGTATTATATAACTATTATGGGGTCGAGAACAGAGTTAACCTTTGACTCTCCTTTTATTCGGTATATAACTGATGTATGTGTCTTTTAGTTTAGTTTATTAAATATATTTTAGTGCAGATCTTTTGTCTTCTAACATCCATAAAGCCAATGTTTATATTTTATATAAAAATTTCAAAATAATTCAAAATAAAAATGACATTTTAAAATGAAAATACATCAATTTTGAAGGAAAGAAGTTTGTAGAGATGTAACTAGGAAGTATGTGGCAGAAGTTACAGAAATGGACTATAAAACATTATGTAAATAATATATTAGGAGCTACTTCTATGGCAGAATTTGCCATCTTGCGTGTTGATTTATATAGATAGTTATTTATTTTTAAAATTAAATATAATTGGTTAGTGAAATTCAATTTACATGTTATTAATTTGAAGATGACATAAAGTAAAAAAGTAAAAAAAATTCTTAATGTATTCTTAAGAAATATTTTTAATATTATATTCATTTAATAAATGAAAAGGATTTTTTAAACAAAAAGAAAGTACAAATAATTAAGTAATTATGCATATTAATATTTTTAAAAAATTATATTATTATTTTATTACATTATAATTACATTATAATTTTATTACATTATTATATTATAATTCGGTACTAATTAATAAATAAAAAATCAACAAGTACATAAAATTAAAATAAGTATTATCTTTATTAATTCTTATATTTCAATATTGATGGAAATCGTTAAAACTACTTTAAAAACATCCAATTAATCTGAAAAATATGTAATGATAATCAGTATATAGTATACATTGTATACATAGATGAATAATTCTTCATAAAAGTATGTTAGTACAACTGAAAAAAACATATTAATTACTATGATTATTGTTTATAGGTATTATATTTTTGGGAATTAATGGTCATGATTAATTACAGAATAGAGCAATATTATTAAATTATAAAGTATCTTTAAAAGACCAAGTATCGAAGTATCCTAATTTGAAGAAGCCATTCAAATTATATTCGTCAAATGATTGTTTGCCAATGAAGTGATTTCAATATTTGAAACAATGAATCCGAAGATCTCCAAATATGATGAAAGTTAAAAGGAGTTTTGTAAATACCATTGTCACCAATCCGAAAATTTCTGGATTTGTATAACAACAAGAAAGAAATGGTCCAGTGGCACTATTTCCAGAAGAATCGCTCATTAATGAAAATCAGAAGAATTTAATTTTTATTTCATGGTTCGTTGTGTGAAAAACAAAGAAAGAATTATTAATACTTTGTTCATCGAAAATAGAAGATATCAAACACTTTGTAAAAATGTGTGGCCAAACAATTGCGTGAGGGACCTTTCTTTAACATAATAGTGTACATTGACATGGTATTGACATTTTAAATGAATTAAATGATTCAAATTAATTATTGATTTTGTTATGGTGATTTGATTTTTCATTAATTGTTTACAATCTTTTTTTCATGCCGTTGCAAGCAGTTACACTCCAATGGGGCCCCTAATGCTAAGGAAGTCCAATTGGTTTTTACCACTTTTTTCTTAGCTTGGTTTCTTGTCTGTCTGTTTGTCTGTCTGTCTGGAACAAATCTTGTGATTGATTTTTCGACCACTTTCAGTCATCCAATTGAGCTGAATCTTTTTATACAGGCTTGCTTCCGATGACAATACAATATTTTAAAACATTTACGGCTCTACATAAACCGCATATGCTATAATTTAACCTTATGAAAATTTTAACTTTATGAAAAAAATCAATAATATTAATTAATACGTACAAAAAAATTATTTTGAAATAAAACTTGCTTTTATTAAAATAAAACTTTGTTATTTTGGTTTTATTATCATTTCTGTAATTCGAAATCAATCGAAAGATTTGAATTCCTAAATGATAACTAAAAATAGTTAAATAATATTATTAATAAAAAAATTTTTTATAAATAACAACCACATTTTTCAAGCATTACCAATGTACTAAAAAGAGGAAAATAATTTTTTTCTAGACATGTGCGAAATTTTATACCTAACCAAAAACGTGGGGCGGATTTCTGAATTACTGCTATTAGTAACTTCTATTTCCTCTTTACTGCTTTTTAGTAACAATCTATTATTTCTATGCCTCACGTTTTTGGTTAGGTATAAAATTTCGCACATGTCTAGAAAAAAAATTATTTTCCTCTTTTTAGTGCATTGGTAATGCTTGAAAAACGTGGTTGTTTTTATAAAAAAAATTTTTTATTAATAATATTTGAATTATAAATTTAAATTTTCGAATTGTAACTTTTATATTTATGTAAGAAAACAATGAGTTAAAAATTAATCAGGATCATTTAGGAACATATATGTCTACAGAGCGTTTATATGATTTGGTGCTAATATCCTTAAAGAATGATACTGCATCAAGTTTAAATTTAGATAAATGCATTGAGAGATTTTCTAAAATCAAAAAACGAAAGCAAATATAAAATATTTTATATTTAGTTTATATCTGCAATGGGGTATAAAAATCGTAGTTATACCTCGTTAAATCGATCGTTAAAGACATGAGAGCAGAAAACTTCCAAAATTTACTCAATGGAGAAGGTTACTATCAGAATGTTATTGCTAGATGGTTATCTGTATAATGTGCGACTGCGAATAGAATTCTCAATGTAGTTCAACTAAAACAACGAAAAAGACCTTTCAAATAATTTGCTAAAGCGCTCAGAGTACAAAATCCTTTTGTTACATCATCCAAAGTTAAAGCACAGCTTCCATCATTTGCAAATTTGTTTCCTCGCATTATTACGGTTACAAGTGAATTTGCAGTTACCAGCACATGCTATATTTGGAAAGCCACTAATGGTCAAAGCTCCTGTGTAACGTCATTTAGCGGATATGTAAGACGTCCTATGTTCCATCCTCATGCTCCACGATTTGTCTACTGTGAAACACTCACCACTAGTTATATTATAGGAGTGCTGTACATTTAGTGGTTGTGGTTATCTTGATTATTTGTTACTAGATCAAATTATTAATGCAAAACTTTATAAAACTGTTCTAGTGGAGAAATTGCTTACATGAATGAACCTTATGTGTAATGTGTTTCGGAGGGATTCAGCACCATACCATAAGCGAAGACCAGTCATTCAATGGTTTCACACGAACCGAAGCACAGTGGTAGATTGGCCCAGTTATTCACCAGATCTGAAATTTATTAGAAATCTATGGGATACCATGAAAAAAGCGTTTTACTTTATATATCACATCTCTTCCATATCTATGGGAAGAGATAGATCTCATATAGTGTCATATAGCTGTGTCAAACACTTATTTGATCAATACTAATTAAAATCAAAGAATTTCTTAATTTAAATTAATGACAATGCTATAAAATATTGATTATTATGTACTTATACTGTATCCAACATCTTGGCAAACCTTATGCGTTTCTTTTTCCCTGATATATTTTGAAACTTGTAAATGTAAATAATTGCTTACAAAATTTTCAAATCTAATTATTTCTAATCTGTAATTAAACTTAAAATAATGAAAAAAAATTTAAAGCACATGAGGTGACCAGGTTCACTGATCTTGTACACACGAAAGTGCGTATCCAATGGGACACTGCCGAGAGAACTCATTCTCAGCATGACCGCTACGAGACTGTCTACAGGCCTCAGAAGATTTTCGACGCAAACTGCAGCAGATTCAATGCACGGACCCAAAAAATGGGGAATCACGTGTTCTATGGCGTCTAGCAGTGGTTTCTTCAAACCGGGGTCATTCCAGTACAAGTGCCAGACGAGAAGTAGGAACGGATCGTAATTATCGATCTTATTATTGGCGCTGTTGTTATGGGAGTCAATCGAAAGAGGCGATAAAAGATTAAGAACGATTTCACATAATCTCAGAATGACGATTTCTCGGCCGGAGAATTGTGAGATTTGGCGTGAGAAATCGGACATGAATCGATTGATTTGCGTCTCGTTTGCGGTGTTAATGAAATTCCAATTCATTTGAGATAGAAATGTTAATAAATTAAATTGATCGTTATAATTATCTTTCGAAATTTCGGTGAGAAATTCGTGAAGATTTGTGAATTTAGTAATTTGTGCAGTTTTCATTTGAATTAAATTGATATTTGAAAAAAATTCAATCGATAATTAAATTCATGTATCAGATCTTTCGCCAAATTAAAAACGCTCGAGGATTGAAAAAAATGAGAAATCTGCAACGCCAAGAAACTCTACGTTCCGACTACCGATGACGACGAAAAAAGGAATCGTTCAATAAATAATAATTGAAAAAATTCAACTGAAATCAATAAATTTATTTTGCTTAAATTTCGCATACAAAGCATCAATTAATAAAACAAAACACTAAATTAATATATTAAAAGTTTTCTATGATTAAAAATCAGTTTTTAATTTTTAATTGAATTAAAAATTTTTAATGTAAGTCTGGATTTTTCCAGCTCAAAAATTTCAGGGATCGCAAATCCAATTAAGACATTTGAAATAATTAAAAATTCAAAATTAAACTAAATATAACATAGAGAGACTCTTCATTCGTTGCTGCTGCTGATACGATTTAGTGAACACTACAGCACAATTAATCATCCTTTATCAAATTTAAGCATAAACAATTAGTATTAACTATCTTATCTATTTGATGAATATTTTGAATGTTTGATATTTTGTGTTTGAATGTTGTATGCTGATTTGGAATTGTGTCTCTCCTACCCAGATAGTTGATTATTTAATTATTATTTTA
The DNA here is from genome assembly GCA_001938485.1 of Girardia tigrina. Classification (NCBI taxonomy): domain Eukaryota; kingdom Metazoa; phylum Platyhelminthes; order Tricladida; family Dugesiidae; genus Girardia; species Girardia tigrina. The sequence goes on from MQRK01227159.1 coordinate 32,680, forward strand.
ATTCTTATTATCTGAAAATATGTAAATAAATAATTTTTAAATAAATAATTTGAAATAATGTTTTTAAAATAATTAATAATCATTTTAATTTTTAACCAATAAATGTTGAGTAAATATTTTAACAATTTATTTGGTTCTCCAGTTGCTCAGATAAAAATATTAAAGTCATTAATTAATAGACTGATGTAATCTTACGAAAACTTTGACAAAGATTGTTCTGAAGACAATCAAACTTGTTGTAATAATAAAAGTATTAAGTCATATTGGTGTTCTTAATAAACTAGAACATAAAAAAGTAAACTTCAATAATACAACTATATAAAAATTTTAATTTATTTGAAATATTTGTAAAAAATTGGAAATTTTCTGATGCAATGGTTAATACTGTATGGATGTATACTCACCGTAAAATATATACATTAATTAAAAGCAAACTTTGCTTTCATGACAGTTATTGACATTCTCTAATCATACATACGATTTTCAATGAATTTAGTATTAGTTTTTTTGGCAATAGTTTTTTCATAATGACAGCATTACTCAATTGTTTGTGTTCGCAATTTTCATGTACGTATTTGTCATGGAATCGTAAAAATGGTATAGGTTCTTGAAGAAAACGATAGGTTGGAAATAAATATGAAAAAAATTTTTGCCCAAATGTTAAAGAAAATAAACTTTTTAGATTATTTTAATAGTAACAAATGATGTTGTGCGAAACGCAAAAAAATTAGAAAATTTAATATTCCAAAATGGGGTATCAGAAGGAAGAAATTCCAAAGAAAGAACAGTCCAAATATATGCTATTTTATCAAAATGAAGGAAATTTTATTTATCAGGGTATCGAAAATAATTTATCGAAGACGTGGAAATGTGTGTTCTATGTATAGTTTATCCTGAAATAAATAATATAAAAATTCAGACACTAAAATGATTTATTAGTAATACATGATTATTGTACGAAAATATAATGAACCACACTATATATATTTGTTGAAGCATTTTTTTTAAATCAAAGTTGATTTTTTAAAAAATATTTAATAGATATCTATTTTAAAACAATTCAAATTATATATATACATTTATACATTTATACATGTATATGCCGGATTAAGTACAGTTGAGGCACATAGTCAAACTTTAGGGACCCCGAGGTCCCGACGAGAGTGCCAGACCCATATTGCAATTTGCTAATTTAACTATTAAGTACTTTTTAAGTTTTTGTAAGTAGTTTGGCCTAATTTTCATTTCACTGTCAGTCGCGCAGCCGCTAGTAACGTAAATTTTTGTATGGTATAATCAGACATCGACGCCATGCGATTTTCATCAGCGATTGTTATGCAGTGACGTCCACTCTTCTATCAAAGTTGACAAGACATAAACAAGAATTGCTTAACGACAAAGAATGTCATTTCTGACTCTAGCTTTTCGCTATCTAATAGTTAGTTATTCACATATTCACTCCATCTCGATGTCATTCACGTACGCAAAACGCACTATTTTTGGCAGTCAGTAACAATTTTTGAGTTGAGTACATTTGAGTTAAACATAAACGAATACGAGTAACATGTTGATTGTTGAATGTTGATCCTAAATCATTTGGATTTTAAAATGTTTTTCTACTGTCATTTGTTGTAGCTAACTTACTAATATTTGGAAATTTGTAACACAATAATTCAATACATTTATCTTTTTATGGCGAGTCTCCTTATATGGAGGGGCATTTAGGCAGTTTCCTCCTTTATCTAATAGGTAATCCAGCACTGAAATTTAGATATGTATGAAAAAAATTGAGTATAAGCCGTTTTTAAGAAATTGATTATCGAACATGTTTTGATGTTTAATACATTATCATTGATAAATATAATTTGCAAAATATTTGAATATTAATTTAATTACTTTTCATAAATTGGTTGAGATTGTCGCTTGAAGATTTATTTTAGGATTGTGGGTCCTGCCTGATTAATAAAGCTTCACACGCAACACTCTCCCAATAATTTGCAAAATTTGAACACAGAACCTTAAAATTATTTATCTCATAACTACTTTTACATTTCTTTCTATGTTCAGCAATATTACTATTTCCATAAGTTTGACCGTGTTCTTGAATTCGTTTACAGAATTATTACTATGAATAATAAAACTTGATATATAAATATTAAATTAATATTGAATATTACTTTTCAATACAAAAAAATTTAACTTTACTTTTAATTTATTATAAGACTTTTACTTATTGAATTTTTTACAAAAGACTGATTTGAATTATGTTGTCGATTGAATATGTTTTAATATTCGCTGCTTGGAAAGCGAATGTTTTTCCAGCCAAATAACTATTGCCATTACGTGGGTGGAATGGTACTTTACCACAAGATATTTTACTTAAATTTCAAATTTTATTTCATAATTCTTATTATGATTAAAAGGAAAATTAAACTTTAAATTTATAAACATTTTTGTAATTATTTTATGAATTTTTATAAATTTCTTATTATATCGAAATTTAAAATACCTTTGTACATAATGATGTAAGCAAATGAGCACCAATAATAACTTTTAATTATTACATCCAAAAAGGTGGAGAAATCGGAGCTGGTACTTCTAATCAACATCTGACAATTGAAGCTGTTGCACAAAAAGTGGATAGAATTATTGATTATAACGGAGTAGATTTTCGGATTTTACTCGAAACGAAAAATTCATCTCCTACGAGTATTACTCTTGTCGCATCCAGTATTCAGGAAAAAGCAGCCTGGTGTTCTGACATCAGTCAGGTAATGACCAATAATTATTATATTTCAAATTATTTATATAATAAAATTGTTTTAAATTAATCCTGAACATACATAAACAATGTCAATTGTTATCAAACTGCACCAATTCTTATTTTACTTATTATATTTCCATATTAATTTCTACATCCATGTCGTCATCTTCTAAATTCGTCGGTTTTCTTTGAATACGTGTCTCTTTCATTTTTTGGTTTTATGGATTCTGCAAGATTCGGCTTAATCGTCTGTTTCTCTGGTTCTAATCTTCTAAGTCTTAAATTGCTGACATGTCTAGGGAATCTTGAACCGCCACCCTTAAATAATACTTGCAATACAAAAGCTTTTCAATAACTGTCTTTTAACCACCGTTCAGTGCAGCTTTTATTTAATATCGGTTTAAACCAGAGCAGTTGATAGTCACAAAATTATATCCCTTTCCTTTTATATTAGCTCATTATTTTTGTTTTACATCGTCCCATTTTTGTAAATTTGAGATTTATTTATTTTAGTTATGATTATATTCTTCTCCATAATAATACTTTTAATTTGTAAGAAACAATAAATAAAATTTTATTAACAACACAATTCAAACAAATTTTCCACTCTAATTGGCTCTGCACTGATATATAAAACTGAAATAATTTTTATGATACCAAATAAATTCTAATATTGTCTTTGGGTAAATAATTTTCATTTATTTTGTAAAATTTATTAAATTCTATCTCACTTTTGTATTACTGTTAAATACGTAAAAATTTTACATCCACTAATTAATTTCAGTTTACTTTTTTTTCGATAATAATAATAAAACTAGTAAATCAAAAATTCAATTTCTTATATCCATTCTTTATGCAGACAGAACTTTACTTTGCCAAAAAAGTTTTAAGTGTAAAAATAATTTCATATTGTCGTCGAAAATGAATAATTGTACCAAGCTTGAAGAAAATTGATTGAGTAAAAGGCCTTCAAAAAGATTCCATGGATATATATTTATCTATCATAAGGAAATGTTTGAAGCAGCTCGTTTAAGACATCCGGATCGAATTACTAAATTTCATTCATTGGTTCCTCTATACTGTTTGATTCTGTATCCATGTTCAGTATCGAGTCAATGGGACTTGCTCATTCTTGTACCTCAATTTGGTTTAGCTTGCAGAGAACATATAACTTACCATCGCTGGGGTAAGACCATTGTACCGAAGAGTATTCGATGTTTATCGAAATCAAACACGCTATCCTATTATTGAGAATCTTTTTAGGTGGTATCTGCAAACTGGTCAGAATACTAGTGCTTCTCTTTGGCTAAGTTCAGAGATACTCTACCTGAAGAGTGTTGAGCTAGGCCGTTTTATCCGACAGGGCCCTTTTGCAAAGCTTCTTTGAAGGACTTGAAGTGATCTGAGGTTTTGGTGTTACTGTGAGCCATGTTATACTTTGTCTTATGTGAGTACTTAACATCTATCAGATATAAAGGGTTTTGTCCCGACACAATTATTTATAAATACACACGGTCCAGAGACGATACATATGCCTTATCTTTATCTATATGAATTTTACAATCCAGATACTGAGTGATTTGATTCGCCAAACAAACAGGACCACTTTATGCTTATAATTCTTAACTTCTTCACTGTAATTACATTCAGTCAATACATATGCAAGATTTTCTTTTTTTTGTTTGTACTTACGATAGTGCTCGCCATTTCCATGGATACCTGGTCTGAAATTGACGGGAACGGTATATGTCATTGCTTTGTGGTAAAAGTAAAACTCCGTATTATTAAGTCTACCCCCGTTGACAGCACCACAGAAACTTATAGTGGAAGTGAAAGTCTCAGAAAATCACAGAGACTAGAAAATCTCCCGGCAGTGTTCTGCTCCATCCATTTGTGTGTCTAGAATTTTTCAACAAGTCTCCTAAGAGTCTTGGACAACCTTTCTCTCAGATTCGAAGTGAGTAACAAGTTCTCATTCATATTATATCGAATAGTAACCGTTTCACCATTTGCTAGTCTTCTCTGTTGCACCAGACTCTGGAGGTCTAAATAGACGCATAATTGTATCGCTGGAACGTCTAATTACCGGTCCCGCTGGAATGAAAGTAAAGCTCCATCTGTTTTCGCACTGTCGCTACATGCATTTATCAGGAAACAACACATTTAAAATTTTACTTCGAAACTTTCAATCATATCTATGGATTCTTTTATGTGTAGTTCAATCTAATTAAATAAAAATATTTTATTGAGTCATGAGAAAGCTAATTTGATATTTTAGAAAAATAATTTTGTTAACGTTTTTTTTAATAAATTAATTGTAGAACATGTTTCTAAGTTTCATACTTCATCATTAGCATTATAATTTAATTTTTAAAATATTTAAATGTAGGTTTTAGTGGAAGATTTTGAAAATTTGTATTAATATTTAGAGATATCGTTGCATAACAATGACAAATTTTTACAATTTAATAAAAAATTTGAAGATTTCAAATAGCTTTACTTTGTCCATTTGAATATTAATTAATAGCTTTAGTGTCTTAAGGTACTAGTGTTTAATCTTTAATTAAATTTTAAAAAATTGCCGTTATTATACAATGGTATCTTGGCTAATTAAATACAGGGTGCGGCAGCTATTTGAGAACAAAATGACATAAAGTTTAAAAAATGAATATACCACAGAAAAATAACATTTATTACAATTTAAAATTTTACATATATTAACACGTACATAAAGGACTACATCATTCAATGAAACCGCCATTAGCGGCAATAACGGCC
>MQRK01227159.1:39134-54057 GCA_001938485.1 Girardia tigrina
GGGCGACTTTCAAAAATGTAGCAATTTCTGAATCGGTGTGTCCTGCAGCTAATGACACAATAACTGCATGCCTTTTCATTTCATTCGTAAGAGTAGCTTCTGCCATGTCTACCAGCAAACATAAAATTATGTAATTATAACACACAAAAAGATATGGTGTCTATATTACGTGTTCTCAAATAGCTGCCGCACCCTGTATAAACATTCTAAATCTTCTTTTTAAATCTGCATTTAAATATTTTATAAATTAAATTATAATTACTGATGGTAGATTGTTAAACTCGAACACATGTTCAATCAACAATTTCTTAAAATAGCTTTAACTAAATAATTTTAAAACAATAAAAATATTTTATTCATTATTTTCAAACATATTCAAGCAATATTTATTTTGAATTTAATTTTTTTAAAAATTATATTTTATTATATTTTAATATTAGTTTTTCATATTTGTAGCATTAACTTTTAAATTATTTTAATAGGATTGTATTTAATTTGATGATAATTCTCTATTTAATAATCTGTGGATAATTTTCGAAGAGAAAACTTTAACCAAATGTATACACTCCAAAATATTTCGAATGTAGAAATTACACCTCCAAATTAATTAAGTGTACGTACGTACTAAAAATGTTCAAGTGTAAAATAAAAAACTCTTACAATTTTCAAATTCAGAGAAAATTCCCCAAAAATCTTTAGGTCCAGAATAGACTACCTGAAGACATCTTGGGTGTTTATTCTGCATATGTACCACTATTTTACCTTGACATTACAAAATATTTACTCGATTTTCGTGGATAAATAATCAAAACTGTTTTTTTTTAAACTTCAGTATAAACATCAATCAATTTTCAAATGAATAATTTGTTAATATCCCACCTATATTTACTTTTGAAGTATTTCCTTCAAATAACTCATAACCTCTGCTTTTTTTGAGATATGGAAATTGAAAATTATCAGCGAGAGTCATATCAAAATTTTAAGGAGAATATTATTTTGTTCAAAGTCATATTCTCGAATGACAGCCTGGGATATCGTTCCAAAAATGAACAATTTCCTGTATTGTTTTCCTTGTATAATAACACACATTTTTTAAAAGCACTTAAAAATCAACATTCAACCTCAAAGTTTGACTTCTTATTTAACCTTCACTCTGTGCATTGAAAATTTTCCGGCGTCTGTGCATAGGGGTCAATCGTACCCCATATACATTTTGATATATTTTGTAAGGAAAACTAACAAAATTTTAGTTTTTATTTAAATTTTTATTAATTATAATAACTTATTAATAACATCTAAAACGTCTAAAAGATATTAGTTGAGGCAATCCGAGTTGGCAGTTTAATTTACTTGGCTCAATTTTTTTTAAATCGCTTTTTAAATAGACTGGGGTCCATTTGACCCCAATGCACAGAGTGAAGGTTAACAAAACTTAATCCAACAAAAATTATTTTTTTTAATATTAAAATATGAATAAACATAATATTTTAACATTAAACATTCAAAGCACATAATGAGATTTTGGGCTGTCGTTCATTTACTCTTTAGTCTCCCCTATCATTCTCAAAATGCTTACTATGTCTGTAGTTTAACTAGAATATGTTCAGATACAGTTTACTTATAGAAATACAATGAATGTGATTTGACTGACTTTTTATCATCTTGACAAACGAATTCAAGAACATAATCCAAAGAAAATTTATAGTATTATTGCTCATCACAGAAAGCACTGCTTTAATAGTAAGGTTTATATAATAACTTTTAAAATTAGGTTTATATGGTTTGATATTTACTGGGAAAGGGTGATCTGTGTGAAGCATTGATAGCAGAATTTTTTTAATTCTAAAACCAATATACACAAAGTCTAACTTCTTTATCTTTATTGTAAGTGTTAACTGATTTGGTTATTTAGTATTATATGAAAAACGATATATCATTGTTTGTTTGGTCTGAGGAAGGTGGTTAAACCATCAACATTGATAACAATGTGTAATGTACACTATTTATCTTTTAAAAATTATCGTTTAATTAAAATTAATTTTTAAAAATGTTTGTGAGGAATATTTGGTGTGTTGATGTTTTTGTGTAGTGTTTACATGTTTAAATGTTGTGTGTTGATTTTGTATTGTGCCTCTCCTAATCAGATGGATGATTAATATTTTAATTCTTATTATCTGAAACTAATTTATTCAAATTTAGATTTAATATTCAAATTTTTTATTTTTATTATTGCAAATTTTAAATAATTTTATTGATTTTATTTTTGTAAGTTTTAAATAATTAAAATCAAATTGATGTTTAAAAATGATTATAAAAAGTAATTTTATTTTAGCCAATAAAATTTAAATTAAATATTTTAAATTAAATAATTTTTTTCAAGTCAGTTCAGATTGGAATGAGGAGTATTAAACATTGAGTGATGGATTTACTTGAAAGCCATACTAGTGATTGTCATAGAGATGATCAAAAATGTAAATGTAATAAATTTTCTGTCAAATGTGTGAGTTCTCTTAACAATGTTAAAGTAAAACTGAAATTAAATTGGTTTCAAATAATAAGAACTATATTAATCAATCATCATGGAGGAATCACACTAAAATATCATTTTGAATTCAATTAAGTTTAATCATGAAGGTAAAAGTAAGCTAATTCATTATTACTGGTATCATTGTCTGTCTGCATAGATATCTTCAAGCAAATTCATGCCAATTTAGAAAATATTCTGTTGTTGTGTCTCAGCAGAGGCTTTTTCGGTTTCTTCGCCAAGAATAGCTGACCACCAACAAATTCCCGGAGCACGTGCCCATACGATTGATCTCATCTGTAGTTCCGTCGATATGTCATCACAGAATCGCAGGAATGATCGATTTGTATCTAATCTATAACAACTGTCACCTTTAACCCGATTTTTGTCACTCTCATTATCGATCGTGGATTTGACAGTCGATTTATTTTGCAGACACACATTTGGTGCCATCATTTTTAATTCATTCTCCAAACTCTCGCTTTTCAACGTTTTAATATCGATAGTTTTGGGATTACGACAGACGAGTACGAGAGAAAATTTATTAGAACAGACATAGCAGTCCTTAACTGGCGGAAACGGTTCAACTGCCTGGACAATTCTGCCTCGCGCAGACACAAAGTCAGAAACCAATACATCATAACATTTCTCCGACTGAACTTCGAATAACTTAATGATTTTAAATTGTTCATCGGTTATTATCGAAAACTTTAAACATTGAAATAATTTCACGGCCAAATTTTTGACAACTCGATAAATGATATTCGCATTTAAATCGACATCGATCTCGTCCATATCGCAGAAAATCGATTTCTTGACCAAATAGCCGTCTTTAATATCGAAATGTACGATTACCATTGGAGAATTTCTTTCGATCTTGTCTATTTGGCTGACTACCTCAAAATTAATTCGATTGACTTTTCTATTCAATAAAATCGCAACTTGATGAGCTCCACTCAATTTCCAAATGAATATTCACACGCCTATATCGATTTTGTTACTGAAATCTATGACTTTTTGAGCCTGATTGTGCATGTTATCATTAGAAAAAGATTGAAATGGTCTTTTATTATCTTTCGGTTTATTGAAATTATTATTTTTATTATCGTCACTTTTAAAATTAATAATATTTTTTATTTTATTCGGTCGATTTATGAAGTCGTTATCGCGACTGAAGTACGCTTGTAACGAGTCTCGTTTGAATACTCGGCTCAAAACAGTCGGGTTAAAATCATCGTGTTTCGCGTCAATATTCACATCGGGATTAAACTTTAAGACACTTTTTTTGCGGTCAAAGCTTTCAATTTACCTAAACGCTTTTTTCGAAACAAAAACTGTCTGTTTAAATTACTCACATCAATTGTGTCTAAATCGGGCACAGTTATGTTTTTGAAGTGCTACATTACAAGACGTTTTAGCAATTCATATCCGATACCGCCCGCTCCAACGACATTACTTCTTTCAACAGTATTCATTCTTTCAAATGGATATATATTTTTTTAAAATTAAATCGAGCAAAAACAAAAATTGTTTATTTCTATTTTTATCAACATTATTTTTCATTACAGAGAAATCGCCAATTGAATTATTTATTAAATTGAAAAATTGACCACTTTTGGTATTCCAGAGAAATTGTGTCAACTTTCACTAACACACAGACACTCATACACTTAACACGCACACTCATTCTCGATTGGGTAAAAAAATCCAACGAGAATCAATATTTCTCACGGGCATATACACCAATGACGCACACATTCATTGGTACACACACTTCAGTGAATTCAAATTCCAATCACAAATTATAAACAATGGAATCTTTGTTTAAATAGATAAAATTTGAAAAACACAAATTTCAAATATAAACCCAAAACACCGAAAATGTTAAATCAATTAATTGTTCTATTTGATTTGAATTCGAGAATTAACAATTTGAACTTTCTCCAGGTGACGATAATAATTTTGTGAAAGAGTGCGAATCTTGTATTATTTAATAATGTCCATCATCACTAAACCATATGAACGTGATGATCTCACATATATTTATATATACTTATATATTTTATTTAATTTAATTATTTAACTTTTTTTATTTAATTTAATTAATTATTTTAAATACTTATTTAATTATCTTACTTAATTTAATTATTTTTCTTTTTTTAAAATTATTGTTTGGGTTCAACCAAAGGGTCAAAGGCATTCGCAGCGCGACCAACTGTCAGTCTCCGAATGTAGGCAAAATTGGTTATCAAATTCAAATATGGACAAATATACATCCACAACGAATAGCGGGAAGGGCGGTCTTTCTATTGTGTGAAATAGGAAATCTATGGAGTTTTACATGACAAAAACCACAACAACAAGAAGGATTACTAGTAAATAAAATATAGATTAAGAGACAGTCCGAAAATGATAAAAAAATCAGTATCTGTTAGACGTTTGGATACAACATTTGTAAGCAGATTCCGCAAAGCAAAAGTTTGTAGAAATCTTGATAAAGATCCTGAAAATGTATCGATAATAAAACTTCCTACGCCAAATCATGACTGTTGACATTTTTTTAATTTAATAGAAGAACCAAGAAAGAATTCCTAATCCTGAAATGTTACTGGAGCCAACCTCTATACTGAAGCATGGCAACACTTAGAAAGAAGAAACATATGGCTTTCCTCATGTCAAATGGACAGACAAAGTCTGCAGCCCTCTATTGTTCAATTTTTGATAAGCTTATAGTAATAATTTGAAAAAGCGACGAAGACGCAGAACAGGTTATAACCTGTGTTTCATTCATGACAACACTCATATGCTCATAAGACAGATATCATCAATGGAAAACTGCAAGAAATCGGATAACAGCTGCTCCTGCATTTCACATAGTGTCACAATCTTTCTTCTTTCGAATTTTACTTGTTCTCATTCATGAAGTTATCACTCAAAGGAAAATTTTACTATAATACTTAAGAAAATCAGGAAACATTGATTTTTGGATTGCTTTGACCACTGATAACATTGTATCAAACTGTAACTTAGTAACTTGAACGTTTGAAAAACTTTGATGAATGAGTTTTGATTGTTGTTTCTTTTTTTGCATTTAATGTAAAATGTCGATACAAACTTTTCAGTCAAAACTCTATACTTGAAAGTTTGTATTAATTAATTATAAAAAGAATGTATTTGATCAAGATTTTGAAAATATTGTACATATTTATACTTTCAAAATGATCAATTAAAGATCAATGTAGAATTTTAACAATGAACAATAGAGAATAAACTTGTATTAAAAGGGATTCAAACTTTTTTTTGTCAGACAGTACTAATTAGAATGGATTTATTCAAATGTCTTCTAAGTTAAGTTAATTAAAGAAAATTACTTGTTCAAATTTTATCACACTAGAGTGTCTTACATTTCATTTTTTACATAACATCTAAAAAGGATTAAACTAAATAAACTTTATCAATTAGATGTGCCGTTTAATTACACTGGGTAACAAATTTTTATAAAAGTCATGTTTCATGACACGATTTAGTGTTTCTTTATGTAATTTTGCTCGCTGATTCAGCAAATAACATCAGCTTCTCCCTACCTTCAACGGTTCAAAAGATAAACTAAATTTTATAAATTTAACATGTATATGACAAATCAGCTTGAACTAACTTACATAAATTAGCAAAATATCAACATAACTGAGAGTTACAATGTCTCCTTTGTGTATACAATAAATGAAATGATTCAAGTAATCCTAAGTTCTTCAAAAATACACAGTAGATCGTTTTTGTCTCATATGAGTTGTGTCATCTGTGCGCACCAAACTCCAAATATAGTCACTCATCATGGCTTCGTCCCAGCGTCCTTGATATCGCTTCTCCATCAACGTAACGTCCTGTTGGAACCTCTCACCGTGCTCTTCGCTAATATCTCTGAGATTTAGTCTAAAGAATTCCATGTGAGAGTGCAGATAAGGCAGCTTTGTTAACATTCTACAACCAAAATCTTGGTAGCTGTTGAGTAAGTCTTCAATCAGTTCCTTATAATTATCCGCTCTGTTGTTGCCAAGAAAATTAGAAACTACATGCTTGAAAGCTGTCCAGGCTCTCTTTTCTTTTCCTTTCGTTTTACTCTCTAGACTTTCTGATTCGAACATCTGTCTCACTTGTGGTCCAACAAACCCACCTGCTGAAACTTTAGTTTCTGATAGCTTGGGAAACAATGACCTGATCTTTTTAAGGGTTTCACCACTAGGATCTAGGGCTGTTACAAATTATTTAATCAATCCTAGTTTTATGCAGTGGAGGTAGAAGAATTTTGTCAGCAGAAACAAGAGCAACATTTTTCACGCTTTATGCACTTGGTTGCAAGTCACTTCGTTCAGGTCATTTCTTCGGACATAATGATTTGCTCTGTCTCTGATATCCCTTAAACAAAGAAAACAAGGGAACATTGTGAATCCACCTTGCAACCCAAGAAGAAAACCAATCATCTTTAAATCTCCACAAACATCCCATTTGTAGCTATCGTAGTTGATCTTCTGCAGCAAAGTTCTAACATCACTATAGTCCTCCTTCAAGTGGACACTGTGACCGATTGGTACCGAAGGATTCTGATTGCCATTGTGGAGTAATATTGCTTTTAAACTCCTAGTAGAGCTGTCAATAAATAGTCGCCATTGATCTGGTTGATGTGTGATACCAATTGCTTCAAACAGTCCCATCACGTCTTAACAAAATCAAAGTGTTTCCTCAACTCTAAAGTACTGAACAAATGTAGTGTATCTATTTCGGTCCCTAGAAATTCTTACACTTAGATCAAATAAATTCCATTCCTTTAGTCTAGATGAAAGCGTTCAGCGCCTGCTTTAGGAAGGCTTAAGTCTCTGAAAAGATAATCAAGTTCTTGTGGATTTGGAAAGTGAGGTTCTTTAGACTGCCAAGCTTCTTGTTCTTCTTCATACTCATCGTCCTTATCCGATAATTCCCTGTAGGCTTCATTTTGTTCTGGTGATTCTGGAACAGGTAAATGTTCATCATGTGGCACTGGTGCAATAGAAGAAGATATATCAGGATAGACTAGTTTCTTCTTATCCTGTGGTTTCTTATAAGTGGTGATATCCACGATACAGAAGTAGCAGTCGTTGATGTGATTTGTCGGCTCCCACAAAATTCTAGGGACTGCAAACGGCATTCGTTTCCTGCTGCATCTTAGCCACCCTTCCAATGTTGATTTGCAGCATCCGCATATAACATGAGGAGTCCATGATTTATCTTGATCTCCTATGGGCATTCCAAAATATTTCTCATATGCTTCGTATTACTTCGTGTCCCTAGATATCTTATGTTTGATTTGAGAGGGGCCAAAATAATATTTTTTTATCCACAAACAAATAGCAAAATCAATATTAATATAAAAATCGTTAAAGATATAACAAAAATAATGAATAGCGGAGCCATATAAATGAATTTTTCAAAAACTAGCTTTTTCATCCAAACCGCTGTAACCACATAAAAATCAATGTCACCACTAGAATCAGCACGCCGAAATTGTATAAAAAACACTAAAAAATAAAATGAAACATTTTTGTTGCACTGTGTTATTATTGCTATTGTATTAGAAATCTTTCAATTTGTACCATAAATATCTAATAAATTACCATTTTTCAGGTACACAAACGAATGTATTTGTTTAAGAAACACATAAGGTATGACAAAGTGTTAGGTGTTCTATAAGTGCATAATAATTAGTATTTTATAGCATTGTCATTACTTTTAAGAAGTTTGTTTTATTAAATTATTCTTTGACGCAGCTCCTATAGCCCTTCAAAACACTATGTACGATCTATGTATTCCGTAGATGTGGAAGAGATGTGATATCCAAGGTAGAAAGCCTCTTTTTCATGGTCCTCCATAGATTTCTTTTTCCACAACAACTAAATGTAAAGCTCCCTATACCATAACTTTGTGTGAAAGTTTAACAATAGAATAGACAAAGCGTGAGTCCTTAGGATTGGATCCCCAGGAGGGCGTCGAAAAAAATCGTTAATGTTTTTATATTGGAGTAATGTACTTCCATCTGAAAATAACAAATTTTTAACTGTCAATGGTTCGATCCGGCACTTTCGACAAAACCTAAACTGTTTAACAGAAGCCTTAACTATTAGTGATTTTTTGAAAATAACACTAAATGGTAGCTTCAAATTCACTTGTTATAGTTGTCTAATAGCGCTAGTGGACATATACTGTGTTGTAACTTTGAAAGATGTAACTAAAGAATCTTTTTGACCAGTCGCTTTAGCAAGTTGTGATTAATCCTACTATCTTACCTTGAAAAAAACATCTAGGTGTTGCGTTCAAATAGTACACATACTGGGCGCACAATTCAAATTAACCGCTCAGGGCGTAATTTTCGAGAGAAACTCAAATATTTATCAAAAAAAATATTTGTAGAGCAAATCATAAAAAAAATTTTTTTACAATTAATTTTAATAAAAAACATTTAATCAATTTCGAATTTGGTTTAAAAATGTGAGAAAAAATTCCAAAATGTGGGGGAAAATCCTATATTAATTAATTACTTTTAATAAGTTCAATATACCCCTCGATTAGAGTTTATAGGTGTTCTTAGTGAATAGACGTTTTATTCGAGGAAAATTTCTCATTTTACAAATAATGATTTTTTGTTTATCTCGAAAATAACCCCTAGGTGTTATTTTCGAGGTAAGACGGTAGCTGTCTTTCTGGTAGACCCTTTTTGTCCTTTTGGTTGAACTCCATGGAGAATTTTGTTCACAGTTACACGTGATATAGATAACTGTCTACTAATAACATTCTGATGTTAACTGTCTTCATTGAGTAAAATGAGGGAAATTTTCTATTCTCCTCTGATATCTTTTTACGACCCGTTTGTAATGTATACCTTGAAAGAGATTTTAAAATGATTAATGATTAATTAACTCATCTTAACAAATAGTCAAATTTAATAAAATAATTTAAATGATAATTAATAATTAATTTGAACTATTAAAGTCCTTAATATTGTCTTCTTTGATATTAATAACGCAATTTTTCTAAATTGCGAAAAAAATCTAATAGCATGGCCAATACTATAACATTAATGTTTAAAAAGTTTAAAGTTATTGTTAAACTGGAATAAACTGTTTTCATATAATAAGAACTTCCAGCTCTGTTATTTATTTTCAAATAGAAAACTACACAAATGTCACATTGGCTTAGAATACTCGAAGCGACAGTCGTACTTCACTTGGGAAAGTTGTTTTATTAAAATATTCTTATTTGACTAAATTAATAATATTAATGTGTTATGTATGATGAAGTAGTAAAAGATATAAAAATTATCTTTCAGTGTATCGAGCAGCTGCACTATAGTGATTTGCTTAATTCCTCCCTTGCAGAGACATCGTCTGTTTCAATGCCCCAATCAATCAGGTATATTTCCCACTTAATTTCTTATCACTATTCCTAATTTTATTATATTTCAACTGACATTATTATATTTTTTTTAGAAATTTAAATTTCATTTGGTTCATTTAAATGTGCAATGATACTAAATATATACTTTTTCATAAGTCATCTTTGTGTTTTACTATTTAATATTATTTTTTTTAGATCAGATCCAAAATTATATCGAGACGATGTTGATATTCAATTTAGCAGGCGACTAAATTCATGCAAAGTGCCACAGGTAGTTAATTGTTAAAATCTTTATTAAAGAGTTTTAGTAAATCTATTCCGAAGAAAACTAGTAAATCAAAAAAAATTTTAAATTTTGATTTCCTAGTTTGATCAAATTTTCACATAATCATTGTCATCGAAAATGAGCGTGGCACGTTAAAAAACCAAAAAAATATCGAAAAAGATTAATTAATAATAAATAAAACCAGTCAATTCCACAATATATGTTTCTGGACTTCTATTGGCTCGGTCTATTAAAAAGCTTTTCGTCAAAAATTATATATTTATTTTTTTCTCCTAATGGTTTCACCATTCGTCAACATGTGGATTTTTTGAAAACACGATCTTTCTTCAAATTTTACTTTCTGCTTAAAATTTTTAAGTGTGGGATTCAAATTACCAAATATATTTCTGAATGAATAGTGCCATCCTTCAATGACATTATTAGTTCTTGGAATATCATTAAAAAGACGTGTTCTTGCATGGTATAAATGCAATGGAAAACTGACCCTACCTAAAATTTCATCAAGTTCCGTTCCCATATAATATTCGTGAAAATATGAGTAAATTTCTAAAAGGCAATTTGGGAAAGACTCACCTGATTTTAAAAAGTTCAAAACATTTCTAATATGTTGTTTATTATTTTTTCGGAGATTAAATTTCGAAAATAATTTTCATTTTCGGTTATCAAAATAATAATTTAATTATATTTAGAAATTTCATTAATTTATTTATTCATTCATTCACTTAAGCATTATTTATTAATACATTATTTCATTTAATGTTTTATTAAAACTTTTTTTTCAACGTTTTTTTCGACGTTTTATATTCGACATTTTTTTCGATGTTTTTTTAAAAGATCGTAAAACGAATTCCACGTTTCATCACTATTTATAATCAAATACTATAAGATTTGATATTTATGCTCAACAATTGTTTTTTTTAATTCTCTCTATCTTCAAAAGTTTCGGAAAGAATTTTATAGACTTTTAAAATATTTTATTTGTTCAATGATTGAAATTTATTTCATGACCACTATAAAAAACCAATTCATTTAGCATGAGAATCCAGTTTCTAATAATAATCGTATTCAGTTTTGAGAGAGTATTTGTGAATAACGTATATAAATGTATCACAGCTTTATTGGTACCGTAGCCGTTGGTGCACTCAATTATGCACAAGAATTTTGGCTTGAGTTTTGCATGTTTTGAGTGTCTCAGTAGGCAAGGAACCTGGTGGCGCCTATCTCCTCTCCAGGTATGAATGGCCGTTTGCTTCGAGGAGGTCATCCACCCTTTGCTAGGTTTTGTTTTTCATCCTGC
This sequence comes from Girardia tigrina, assembly GCA_001938485.1. Classification (NCBI taxonomy): domain Eukaryota; kingdom Metazoa; phylum Platyhelminthes; order Tricladida; family Dugesiidae; genus Girardia; species Girardia tigrina. The sequence continues at coordinate 50,664 of MQRK01227159.1, forward strand.
TAGGTGTCCACACACCTCTTCACCCATGTTGCTCTGGATGAGGGAACCGGTTTAGTCGCCAACTATTCGACCATGTGACAGGTATTACAGATTTACATGGTACCTGTAGCAGACAGATTGCCTGACCTGACCTGTAGTCAGTGGCCCCGCGATTTCCCAATCGGCCATCCAAATAAGTACTAATGCGGCCGTTGGTTGCTATAAATAGCTAATTTAGTAAATTTTTGTTTTCGTTGGGACAAGAGGTATTCAAAATATGTTACATAATTCGGTTTTTGAAAGCATTAATTATTAGATTTGAAATACAATTATCCTTATAAAGTAATTCTAAAAATTTCTTTCATTTGTTTTTTAACCCTAGATAGATAACCTCCGTCTCAGAGGCGCCCGCATCGTAAGCATGTCTTTGCTTCTTTTTAATCGGTGCGTGAATTTAACTGTCCTTTTTTTAGTCAACTCAGTCCTTAGTGCACCATGTCGTGGGACATTCGTGAATATGCGGTAAGTACCATAGTTTGGAATTTACAAATACTTGATGAGCTCGCGAAGAGTATGGTTATCTTTTCAGGACTCAGCCATATGGTCATCTTTCTAGGGTTAATAACTTTCTTTGATTATAATTTGCATACTGACACCAAGTTGACTTTGAATTCATTTTGAATAGGAAGGGTATTTGTTTGGATTTAATCTGAGAAATCAGATTCTAGATAATCTTTTAGAATCGCTGTCGGTACCTCTTAAAAACTGTTCCAGAGAACTATTGTTTCTTATGAAATATACTTTAGAATACATTTAAAATTAATTTTCTCATAAAATATGGGTATATAAATTTATGAAAATATTGAATGTTAAACCAGAGTAGAATGTTGTATAAATGTAAGAGTCATACTAATGACAAATGATACCTATGATGATGAAGAACATAATACAAATAATAATTGATTACATAGGGAAAATAATTTATAACTAGTTCTACAATGATGAAATTTCTCATAAAGGGAAATGGGAATTATTAATTATAGAAAGATTGAAATTAAATCATCTGAAAATCACAATATAAAAGAATTTAGAAGGTCAAAAAGACCAACGGCTGAAATTTAATATTAATATTAAAAAGAAATTTGTTGTTTTGATATGCTTTATTTCCTATATATTGTTGAAATATTTCTTTTGTATTAAAATAGGAAAAGAATTAATTTAATGGGAAAACATTAAAATTTAGATTCGTCACGCTTCATTGGAAAGACTCATGGACAGACTGACTGATCTGAGATTTCTGAGCATAGATTTCCTCAACACATTTCTTTTGACATATCGTGTTTTCACTAATGGCATCACTCTCGTTAATGCTCTAAGACGAATTCTAAGTAACCCGGAATGTGGGAATTTAGAAGCAAGGCCCAGTTTTTCTTCATTCAAGTAAGTAATACCGAATATGAAATATTTTTATATGATATTTATGATTTTACACAAAGAAATAATCTATTTTTCATTATAAGTTTATTACCATGTACATTAAAAATGTCTTAGATATAAACGCATCAAATTTAAATTATACATAATAGTTACAAGTCATAATTATTTATTGAATGTGTTATTCATTTGAAATAAGTGACAAATTCCGATTATATGATTTATTAACTATAACACAATATCAATAATATCGTCTATTTAATGGGGAAAATAGTGATGTTATAATGACTCATATTTTCAAAGCCTTTTCATTGGTTTACAATCTCAAAGACTACTATCAACATACATTCAGCATACATTCAACATCAGACAAATAACCAATATTATTGTATCATCACAACTGACTTTACACAATAAATTTAATCAGCAATCATTCAATAATTATTATGCAATTAATCTTAGTTACTTCTGTTAGTAACAAACAATATTGATTACATAACTATTCCTACTCACAGAATGTATTGCTAGGATCTCAAGCTTTCAAAATAAAAGTTATTTATTTTAGTTTCGAAGTATGGAAGATTTATTAATAATTGTAGTGCTCTACTATATTTTTTATTTATAGTAGTAATTCATATAGTTATTTATCTTCAAATCATAGATTTATATTTACATTCATTTAGAATATTTGCATACGTTTAAATCTAAATTTATATATATATTGAAAATATAATTTGATTAAAGCTTTTTTTATATAATTATTGGACATGTTTCGATGTTTATATACATCATCATCTGCAATTTTCGGATATTTAGTATATGAATATTGAATTGTTTTAATAATACAATTTTAATAGATATATTAACTTTAAAAGGTATAGTGAATTTTAAATATTATTATTTATTAAAGTATTATTGGGTAATAGTGGCAAAAAATATTTTAATTAAAAACTTTAAGTATTGAAATAACCTTACTTTGTCCATTCTGAATGTTAATTGATGGGTTGTAGTGTATTATTAGTAGGGATTCCCAAAACTGTCGTTCGTAATGTGAATGAAATCCCTTTTGTCGAACAGAAAACTCATCTTTTGAAATGGATGAGGTTATATCCTTACAACATAACCAATGATCAAGAACCTTACTCGATCGACTCATTTGCGAGTGCACACTAATCCGGGTTTTGAGATGACGATTTGTCTCTCCGATGTGGGCCTCCCATCTCTGTAATGGTATTGAACCTAAGGCTCTTTAGAGGGTCCACCCAAACTAAAGTCCTTAAGGGCCCCCCGATAGGCCTCCTACGGGGTCAGTGGCCTTCCGCCTCTGAGCAGTCGGTTTGCCAGTAAGGAACGACCAACCATGGAACTTGGTACCATGGCCGTATATGCCGTTGGCTGTTACGGTGGACACGTAACAACCGCGAAATGAGCACTTGAATTGTCCTCTTGCAGTCTTGTAATCGGCTGGCAGTCGGTATTGTAGGTGCGTCTCTTTGGCATCGTCGTTCGGCTGTATCCTCGGCATACTCACAGTTGCGTCCGGCAACTGAGGATTGGATGGGTTTGATGTCGGCTCTTCCTCGTTCTCTTCTTCCAAGTTTTCTTCTCTCTGGTCGTTGGATGTTGGCGCTTCTTGATGATTCTTCTGAATATGAATCCTTAGGAAACCACCGGCCTTGTATTCCCTCGGACAGTGTTGACATTGATATTTTCCTTTCTTCTGACGTGGCTGGGCTTTCTTCTCTCTCTTCTTCCGCGGGATTGGCTCTGCTCCTTCGTGATCTCTTCTGAGATGCCTGTTTAACTTCTTCACTTCCGCATATTGTTTGTAACAGGCATCCATCGGGCAGCTGTGTTCTTTAAGACGAGGTAGCACCAGTCTTAGTGTCTGCTCGTCCCCGCTTCTTTGGATTCTCTTCAGTCGGAATACTTTCTCGATCTTTCCATCCATCTTCAGTAAGTTTTCCTGCAGAACGTCTCT
>MQRK01227159.1:54216-81412 GCA_001938485.1 Girardia tigrina
TGTGTACGATTCTTCTCCGCGCGATGATATCCATTGGGCTTTGCAGTCCAATTGATATCTCATCCATCTTGATCCTTTCGGCTTTCGAAATCCCCAAAGTTCGCCGAGTGCATAGATTGAATAATACAATACATAAATTGAATAATACATAGATTGAATAAAACTATTTGTAGTGTCTTATTAGTAGAGATTCACAAAACTGTCGTTCGTAATGTGAATCAAAACCCTTTTGTAGAACAGAAAACTCATCTTTTGAAATGGATGAGGTTCTATCCTTACAACATAACCAATGATCGAGAACCTTACTCGATCGACTCATTTGCGAGTGCTCGCTAATCCGGGTTTTGAGATGACGATTTGTCTCTCCGATGTACGAGTTTTGACACCCGTGACAATTAAATTTATATCAGATTAGCTTGCAAACCACAAACTATCTTCGATTTGTTTGAGAGGAAACTTTGAACTTTGGATGTGACAGAGTGGTCCGCCTGACCCTCAGGTTACCCCGAGAATCGGACGGAGGTAGCAGAGCTGCGCCGTGGCTTGGCTCGAATTTGCTGGGCCCATATTTGAATCAATTTCATTTTGGAATCGGTTTTGTTTAACAAATCACCAACTTCCTCTAATGCGGGCGAGCGTTTCATTCCGCTCCTCGGTGGAATAAGAAGTGAGCGATATTCAGTAGGCCTTCGCGGTTTCGATAGAGATTCGTCTTGACTGGTCAAAGACAATTGCGTGTCATCAAATAACACTTCATGGGAACTGTTCGATAAGGTAGATACGAACAAAAAGTTAATGGTTTGACTCGTTGTCATCAGATGAGTGTAGATAAATTCATCGAAAAAGTCGTCCTGAACAATCGTCTCAACGATAGACTGAGAATCCGGATTGAGATCGGAATCGCAAATAACAGCCGAATCGTGATTATAACTGACACTCGTTCCCACAGATAATTTATTATCACTATTCAGACAATGTTTGGTCGATTGCATCGAGAAAAATTCGCAATTTCGGCTCAAAATTCGAATTTTTAAATCAAAACAAAATTCAATCTCAAAATCTTTATTTGTTTCCATTGTCAACGTCAACAACCAACAGTTCCTTTATTTAATTTCGTTAAACAAAACAGAAGGTCATTTTTTTACTATTCTTTTTTAATTTTTTTTTACATAATTGTTTTTTTTACAAACAAACATTAAAATCTTTCACAAAAAAATAACATCTGAATTTTTCAAAACCAGAAATGATTTTTACATATAAATTTTCAAAATTACAATTCAAATTGTTCAAATTCCATCGAATAATTTCAAATGACGAAAATTAATGAATTAATTTTCTATTTCAATTTGATTTTCTTTTGATATTTGAGAAATTGTTTTTTTTCCATTCGGCTCGATTTGAAACATATAATATACATATAATATACATATAATATACATATAATAATGATAATTTAATTTAATTAAAAAAACAAAATATAATAATTTAAATGTTCGAATCCCGATCACAGAGACTACTTTAGCACTACTTATTGTTCCACAAATACTCTTCTTAAACGCTCTAAAGCCTTCAGAATATGGTATTTTAATAATTTGTTTGTATTCTTCAGTATTTTTTGTCTTTTAATGGTTTCTTAACTCTTGTATCTGTATATAATTTGTCTCATGCTTACCTAATGTTGTGTTTTATTTACTGAGGGACAATATGTATATAAACAAGCAAATAGAACACAACATTAGAGTAATATTAGACAAATTATATACAGATACACGAGTTAAGAAACAATTCTTTATAAATTTTTGTGATTTAAAATATTTGTTTAATAAAAAAATAAATGGATTAAAAACAGATAACAGATAAAACAGTATTTTTAAAAATAATAATTGTATTTAAATATTATATATTATTATATTATTATTAAAAATTTTATTAAAATCTGTAAAATTTATTTTTCACATTTTGAAATCAATTTAGGATATGAATAAAAAATTAAATATTTAAAACATAAAAATATTGAATATTAAATATATGTAAATTAATAGTTTTAAATATTTTATAAAAATTTTTAAATTTAAAATTAAATATTATTTGGATTGGATTTAAAATAAATTTAAAATTATTGGAAAATAGATAGGCGGATTGATTATAAATTTAGGAAATAGTTGAAAGTTTTGTTTGAATAATTTTTATTAATAAATATATAAATTAAGTTAAAATATTGAAGTTAATATGCTTCTCACAATTTACATTTTCTATGACCTTTTCTATCTTTGAATGCGTTTATGTTTTCATTATATTTTTATACAAATAATAATCGATTTGTTGATTTAATTAAATTGATTTATGTATATCATAAATTGTTAAAAATTGATATTATTTACATTTTCTATGAACAGAAAAATGTATACAAAAAAATAAATCAATTTTTCATAGGGGTGCTTTAAAATTTTTAAACAATGCCAAAAGGTCGTTGGGTTAAAAGTTTGGCGATCCTTATTTTAACATAAAAATTAATTTTTGCATTGTGTACATTTGTCTAATTTTATGTTTTATAATTCAAAAGAGATTGATAAATGTATTATTATTATCAAAATTATCAGGTTCTTCTGGCTCTTTTTATAACATTAGATCAAAATTAATTTTTATAAATATTATTATCGAATATTTCAAATATTTTTGAATAATGAGCAGTCCATAAATTGGCAAGCAATTTAGCAAGAAATTGTTCTCAACAATTCGCACTTCGACCATATAAGATGAAAGAAAAAACGTATTTTAACTATAGAGTGTTGAAGGAATTTTTTATAATTTGCCTGTAAATGTTCGTTTTTCTTAGCGTTTAGATTTACTAATTTATTTTAATAATTATTTACATATAATTAACATAATAAATGAACAAAGCTTTCCGACGAAGGAAAACTTGAGAAACATTGCATTAGTCTTTAAAGATTTTCGGTGAGCAAATATACTTCGATAATTATTTCCACCACTCTAATCTTCCACTAATAGAGTACAAACAAAATACACATGGAAAATTATTTAATTATTTTCTAACATTTCCATGAAAATTTTGAAAGATAATTTTACTCGAATTTTGATGGAAACAAAAATAAAATAAATTTCTCAAAATTTTCTGTTACCGTATTTTCGTTTAATTTATTTGACACCATATAATATTTTTAATAAAATTTACTATAAATTAGAAAAGATATATATAACACTTGACAACAGAGGTTAGGATTCAAGAACAAGTAGTCAGGTACTCTTTAGTAAATATAGACTAATAAATTCAGAAAAAGTAATGAAATTCCTCTTCATCTTAGTTCTTTTTAAGGGTTCTTAAGATAAAAAATTTAATTTATATTTAATCTTGATTTACTATTGAAAAGAAACATTTTTTCATTTTACCTGTTTGCAATGGCAAAATATTTCTAGTAAAAAATATAATATTGATAGATATTTTTAAATTCAAACTAATACTTAAAATACATTAAAAAATCTTAATCCCATTAATCAGTGACATCATGCTGCGTCACTCGTAGTCACTTATGTCATAAATGATTAAAAGGCAAAGATTAAAGTCAATAAAAATTATATATATATATATATATATATGTGTGTGTGTGTGTGTGTAAATATAAAAATATAATGTGTTGTTTGACAATAAATGCCAGATTTAAATTTAAATTAAATACATGTCATGAAATAAAAGATTTACTACAAGTCTCTCGTTTCATTTTTTCCTCATTTATCACAACGTGTTGTACGTTTCTGGTAAAACCCGTGCTTATGAGAAAACAAAACAGTTCAATTTATGTTCCTGGCGAATCGTGGTCGACAACTCAAGCTAATGAAGATGTAGTTGATTCGAAGGTAATCCATATCACTCCATCATCACAATCACTTCTATAGTCCTCATCCTCGGTCATCGATCGATTCTTGCTAGACACGGGTGACAATAAATCTCTGCAGGATCCCCGAGAACCGCGACCTATGATTACTAACGGTAGCGTTGCATCCCGGAACAGTCAAATCATTATTGAGAACATCAGCACGGTTACATTACACAGCAACAAAGACGAGTGGCGCGAATACCGAGAGATGTCGAGACGGCACACGATAATGTGATCAGGGGTATGGTTGACGAACTTCCACACCCGGACAACAGTTACGTTGATTCTTTAAATTTCTGTCCTGATCCAACAGAACTCTAGTGCCTTATAGAAGAAACATGGTCCTACAGAATTATAGTTGTTCATTTATGTTTTCAAATTGAATATAAAGTAGTACTTTTACATAACGGTACCAAATTTTCATCAGTATCAATTGTCCATTTAATGATACATTTAGAAATCCTGAGACTGTTTTTGTAGAAAATTAAATACAATGATTAAAACTGGCAGATATGATAAATTTTAAAGGTTCTAGTCTTGATTCGGTAGTTTGGGTATCCATTACTATTTCATCTGCAGATTGAACTATCAAGACAAAGCTCATCACTATGCTGTTAAAGACCAGCTAACTTATACAAGTTAGAATCCAAAAAGAATATCATTGATCGTTCTTTGGTTAATCCTCTTATTTACTTTGCAAAGAAATTGACTAATGAAGAACCATGTTAAAGAATTGAACCACTAAAAAAGAAATGTTTCCGAGATTTATTCAGCAGAAATTAAATTAAAGTATCTTTGTAGAACCACAAATAAAGCAGTGGATCTCAACTGAATGTATAGAGACCTTGGAAGAAATCCATCTTTTCACCAGTTTGAACATTTGTTTACATAATAAATTGCTACATGTATGGCCTATTCAGTACAGATTACTTACTTATTGACATTCCACCATTTATGCGGGTCTCAATACAATTTACTGAAATTTTCCTGTTTTTCCATGTTTCCTGACTTATGCCACACCATGTATATATTTCATTACTTTTTGATGAAAGAAAACCAAATTGATAACATTCAAATCGAAGGATGTTAATAAATAATCAATGAGGAATAACTTTAATATTCAAAAGGTTCCTCTCTACTTAAAAATGATTGAGAAATAATGTTTTAAGCGTAATTTTATTTTATTAAAATATTGGAAACCTCAACTGACAAATTCACTGGTATTTGTATCCTTTTATTATGATAATTAGACGTCTGTCTAGAATCACGTTGAGCACTCCTTGACAAATAGAATTTATTAAATTCATTTCCCAATTATTAATTATAGCCGTTTGGAATCTCCGAAAGTTTTATTGCAATAATTATGTCAAACGTTTAGTAGGGAAAGATGTGACTGAATGTAATTAATCTTTATTTAAATTTTATTTATATTTTGTTTTTAAAAATTATAGAATATAGAAATATATTATCAAAGATATTAAAAACATTTTTTGTTTTAAATATAAGTATAGATTGTGAGTAAATTTATATTTATTTGAAAATAATCTAGACTTAAAGTAGTTATTTAGAGGGTTTTTAAAAATTATTGCTTAAATGTATTTATTCGAGGCTGCTTTGGGAGGGTGATGGGGCTGTTGCATACGGGGAGAGATGGGGGCCTAACACATATGGAGAGCATTAATTGGCATGATAGTCCTCTAAGGAATATAAGTATTAAATATATTAATATTGATGAGTATTTTCTGTCTGCACTTTTACACCAGTAAACTTTTTGCTTTTATTGTAGAGTAATCATCCTTTAATTATAAATATGTCTTAAAAAACGGATCTGATTAAGAATCGGAAAATCTGATTAACTTATCCGATAGGATTGAAAATAAAGGAAATTTATTGATTACGGCTAAAAACGAATACTGGTATTTTTTGCATTTTGTAATGATACTTTTTTAGTATAAATATGCATGTGTCAAAATTTTGGGGCCATCTAATGTGTGGGACCTTGTGTGGTCACTTGTTTCCGCCCCCCTACAAATACCGCCTCGGTAATAATTTACTATTTATTATTATCACTGTTATTAGCATATATTCATTCCCAAAATGAATTGGGAAGTTTAGAAATCTAGTTTTGTATACCTGGAATTAATTCAAAATAATTATTCAGACTTTTAGACATTTTTTTCCAATTTATATGTATTTAACCTTCACTCTGTGCATTGAAAATTTTCCGGCGTCTGTGCATAGGGGTCAATCGTACCCCATATACATTTTGATATATTTTGTAAGGAAAACTAACAAAATTTTAGTTTTTATTTAAATTTTTATTAATTATAATAACTTATTAATAACAAAAGATTATTAAACTTTAATAAATGAGTTGGCAATCCGAGTTGGCAGTTTAATTTACTTGGCTCAATTTTTTTTAAATCGCTTTTTAAATAGACTGGGGTCCATTTGACCCCAATGCACAGAGTGAAGGTTAAATGAAATCTTTTGAAAAAATAAAGTCTCGTTTTACATCAGTTATACTTTACCGGTTTTATGAGTCTTGTGACCGCCGTATATAAAAACTTTAATGATGGATAAAATTTAATATTATCGTCATATTTGGCGATTAAACATTGTTAGCAATACATATTTTACAATATAAGTGAGTTTTACCATTATGAAAAAATAAAATTAAATATTTATAAATTGTTCAAGTTTTTATGGGTTGATTATAATTTTACCCGAAGGGCAAATCCTCAATAAGGAAAATTCCTAAAAGGTAAAACATGCAAAGACAAAATCACCAAAGGCAATTCACAGAATGGTGAGTTCCTGAATTTCTAAGAATGGATAAGTAAAATTAAAATCAATGATAAAAAGATAACGTTAAATGATAAGAAACTTAGTTATTGAAAATAAGATATTAATAATACATCTATGGTACGATAAATTGGCCAACCAGTTTTTGGAAGACTTCGTCAAATATATAGAAAACATCTGAATAGGATGAACATACCACAATCAACTTTTTTCTTTGTAGATGTGAAACATGAAAACTATTACCGAATATACTCATGCGAATCATGGCATTGGAATTTTAAAATCACGTTCTTGGGTCTCCCTCTCAATCTTTTCCGATTTATGGATGGCATTTTAAATGATAAACTTTGTGGAAATACTGTATATATGAAACTCAAGTGTAGTTTTATATTAGTATTGAATATCGAAGAGCAAATAAACGTCTTGAAAGCATTATCAGTGATTATGCCGATAGGTCTATCGACGAATATCTGACCGAATGTGCCAGCTATACTAATTATAATGACTAAATATAAAAATGTAACCTTACATCTCTTTTGTTTCTTTATTTTTCGAGTGCAACTATTTAATTTACCTATATTTTATTATAAAATCTGTTTTATTAAAAGTGTTAATTCTAAATTAATATTTGACAATATTTTATGTACATTAACTATGTTTAAAGCCCAAAAACTTTAAAATACTCAAAGTCATGTTTTACCATCTACTGGGTGTATTTTAGTTGTTTCCCTTAGTGTTTTTTCATTTATTACGTCAGAAAAAAGGATTTTTAGACCCCCTCCCCTTTGTCACAAACTGTCCAAATTTCTCAAACTCCCTCGCATATGTGAAGTCCAAATAAAAATGAAAAATGATTTTTAATGTAAGACCAGAAATTTTAATTAAATTTTATTTATTTTCCCAATTCGGTTTTTAAATGTTCATCAAGGGAAATTAAATTTGAATGTTCTCCGGCTTCTGCATCCACAAACGCCTCCTCAGCATTGAAGGATAAGTCTTCTTCTCTCATCCATTCAACATCATTGTGTAATTTCACCATCAATTCATTCTTGCGTTTAAGTAATATTTTTTGGCTTCTTAGTTGTGTTCGTTATTCCATTGTGGATATCTTTCCGATATTTTTACAACATTTCAATCGAAGCAAAATAAAGTCCACAATCTATACACACTCTTTCCTTAATCATGTTTGCAACGGATGGACAGTTAGAATCATAATGATTTTGATCAGCAACAAATCAATCACTAAGTTCTGAAATAATGTGTCGAATTTTATATGTGTATCTTTTGATTTTGCAATCTTCAAATTTGTATCATACTTTAGAGCGACAGGCCCAGGAAGAAATCTTTTGAGGAATAAATGTCAAATATAAGCGCTCGGAGCTGTACAGCATTTGATGTTTTGACATTTTACGGTGAATTAAATATTGTGATGTCTTTACGTGCGTCATCTTCGAAGCTTCTGTTTGTTCGCCATTTGAGGAAATTTCATCATTTTCTGGATACACATATTCAGAAATGACTGGAAAGTCATCTATTATGGCATTGCTGAAAATAGAGAGCGACACATCGTATCGTACATCGTTGAAAATGGTCGATGCATCGTTAACGATGCATCGAAACACGCATCGTTAACAATGCATCGAAAAACTTTCATCGTTAAACGATGCATCGTTAACGATGAATCGAAAAACTTTCACCGTTAAACGTTGCATCGAAAAACCTTCATCTTTAAGGATGCACCGGAAAACCTTCATCGTTAAACGATGCATCGAAAGACTGCTTACCTTTGTTATCTAACATATATTGAAACCACACATATATTGAAACTTAAGAACACCCCCTCACCCCACACATCACAATCCTCCATTGATGACATACAACAAGACAACACCAATTGCCGATAATGGTGACATACTTCGTTATTGGAAAAATCAAGCAGATAATTATCCGAAACTTGCTCGCTTCGCAAAAAGACTATTGACGATTCCAGCAGCTTCCTCCAGCTTTGAACGACTGTTTTCCACAGCTGGAAATATATGTGGTGAGAGAAGAACAAATTTGTCAGAATCCAAAGTTGAAAAACTAGTTTATATAAAAGAGAACTTAAGACAGATGAAGAAAATGAATAATGTGCCTTTTATAGTTTGATTCAATTTTNNAAAAATAAATTTGAAATTTTCTTGTTTCCTTTTTTGTAAATTTTCTTTGCCATTATTATAGCACAATAGTAAATATCAATGACCAAATAAAAATTTAGATTTGAATTCAGCTGCTTTATAATAAATTGTTATTTTCGATGCTTTCTTTAACGATGAAGGTTTTTCGATGCATCGTAAACGATGCGTGTTGCGATGCATCGTAAACGATGCATCGAAAATGATGCATCGAAACAAGCATCGTTAACGATACATCGACTCATCGTTAAACGATACATCGTCGCTCCCTAGCTGAAAATATTAGCAAGTGCTTCTACAGCATAATCAAATTTTCTCTTTCTAATTCTTGTTTTGGAAATTTGTGTCCTTGAATACTTTGAGCTCCTTGAATATTTATTTCCTTTACTGGCTTTGCCGTCGGAAGAACAATATGTTTACGGGTTGACGGTATTGGAGACTCACAGTTGGTTGTTGAAGATTTAGGTCGTTAAAAATGTCAATATCGGTTTTCGGACCTTATAAAGCCTTTTTAATTCCTTGATTTTTTCTTCATCCTTCTCTGAAAAATCTCCTTTAGTTTTTATACTCTTCCAGAACTATTTACAAAATTTTTGCAACTTTTGAACGAGCAAATATTGACCGGCAAGATTTATTATTTCTTTAAAGATTCAAACCCATAATTTAAATATTCGCCGGGCTATTTTATTTGTGTTTTATTTTCAAGACTTTACATTACTCTTAATGTGAATATAAAATTAAAAAATCATTTTAGTTATGCTAGTATTTTACATTATATTTACTCATGGTTTTAAACCAATCATTATATTATCTCCCGGAAAGAATTATCCAACCAGAATAATAATTTGAGTAGAACTTTGGTTCAGTTGACATAAATTAATTTACATCCTTTTTTATTTAAGATCTATAAAGTTGTCATTATTGTGACACAAAATCTTTCAAAAATAAGAATATGTAACAAAACACAAATTTTCTTAACTTAAATACAAAAAAAGAAACAATTACATTAAAATTCTTCATTTCTGAAAGGGAAAGAATTCGAACAAAAAAGTCGAGAATTAATTGAAGTTAAGAGGAGCTGTTTTTATTTTAGAAAAGGATAAAAAGAAAAAAAACTTGATCATGGACCTTTCCAGGTTAAAGGCTGAAGCAAATCACTAATCAAATATAATATTAACCATACTCAGTTTTGTTTGTAGTTAATCTTACGGCTTAAAGATTCCAAGGACGTTCTTTTAAAATCATATTAGTCTCATCAATCCATGATTAAAAGTATTTCAATGAATAATTAGAATCTCGGTTATCAAATTATACAAATTTTGTTTTGATTCTTTCTTAGTTTGAAAGATTTATTATTATGAGGCTGTTTGAATCGATTTGTAAATAAACAACTCTCACTGGATTCTGATTGTGGCAGACCTGAGAGCAAATTTGATCCACTCAATTGACCCAACTAAACCATTGGCAAGTGAAAGCCTAGCTCAATCTGTATATGCTGCTGTCAATATCATTGCTCGATTGACGTTACAGGAATCAAAATTGATTATGAGCATTCCCCATTCTTCCAATTTAGTCATATTATCAACGACTCTGGACCACAGATCTGAGGAATCATGGAAGAAATGTCCAACAATAAATATCCTTCTAACATAAACATAAATCATTTTAGATAAAATTATAACTCACTGAAAAATCGTTTTACAGAGTTCCATCGCTATAAAACTCCCAACAAAACCAACTCAACATGTCATCCCATGCTCTATTCCTAGACAGTCCTGATGCATTCAGTATAATTGAACTCCGAATGAGAAAAGGTATATTTTTTGATTCCTGTAAATGGATAAAAAACATATAACCCAAATGCTCTTATCAAGTAATTTGTGGATATTGACAAGATTTATTTAAAATTTGGAGCATGAAATGGTTTCCAACTATCAATTGTTTTCTTCAACATTTGGATCAATCCTTTCAGAATTTTATTCGATAAAATGAGTGTTAATGTTATCAGCACCCGAAAACATTTAGTCTGTGGAATGGTTTGAGCTGATGATATCGTTCTTCATGCTTACAACAAACTTGCTGTCCAAGAAAGGGTAATTGCGACAGAAACGATTGCAAACATTATTGGACTAACTTTCAGAACTAGTTGATTACATAGTATCCCGCAAAACAATTTAAATTGTTTACAAATAAACAATGAAGAAGTCTGAATAATAAAACAAGGGGAGTACAAATCTACCTTAGCACTATTGCGTTAACTATACATTAACCTCAAACATTTATTTTATTAATGTTTTCCTTACAATTTTCAAAAATGTATCAAAAATGTATCAGTTGTTCATATGTTATATCAATGTTTCTAGAATTACTAAGTATTCTTAGGAAGTACTTCTCATTCTTCCTTTCTATAAGATTAATACTTAAAGACTTGCTTTTCAACTATTCTAGTCTTGCTCTTAATTGTAAGATGTTAAAAAGCTTTATTAATTTAATATCGAACAATAATTATTTATTATAATTATTATCTAAACTTTAATCAAAAAAATAATTATAATTAATTAAATTAAATTGTATATTACCTTAAATAAATATATTTAATGGTTTATATTAATAATTTAATAGGATGTAAATGATATTTTAAGCATGAAAAGTTTTTAAATTAAATGTTCCTATTGAAAGAAAAAATTTAAAAGAAAGAAGAAAATCAACGAAATCAAGTATCTATTTAATTTTTTTCAATACTTGTTGAGACATTCTTGTATAAAAGGAAGGCATTCTTATATCTTTTCAACATAAGAAAAAGGAGAATATAAATTTGAAACCGAAAACAAGTTAATGAAAAAGGAAAAATAAAAATTGATGTGATCATTTAAAAAAAATAAAAAAAATAATTTGGTGTTAAATTATACAAAATACAAACGTTTATATTTTTTTAAAATTAATTTCCAAAGATGCATTTTATAAATATATTTTAATTAAATTTTAAACTAATGAATTATCTATTTCATAATATTTTAAAGTTTTATTAATAAATAACATTTTATAATTATTTTAGTTCATTGGAATCAGAGGCAGTTTTTACAAATAATGGTGGAGTAACTCAGAGAACAGAAACGAATAATCTTCTTATTAAACCTCAGTTAGAAAAAACTCGAAGAATCAGTACAGGAATGATGAAAATGGAAGTAACCGGTACTGAATCAGATGGACTAAATGAGCTTGAAACTCAGGCTACAAATACAGATTTATGCATTACAAATTCCAATGATAAACATATACTTTCATCAGCCGAAGCTCCAGATTCTATAATCTATTCCAAATCAGTACCTTCGTCAAGAAGGACCGGTAGTCTTGATTATCCAAATATGACTTCACGGAATTCCAAATTTCAAATAATGAAAGAAGAAGATTACAGCCAAGTAAAATTTAATTATTTTATTCCGTAGGTTGCGGATATAAAATCATTAATGATTTTTTGATGATAACTTGTCATTGATAAGTGTTAAAACATGAAGGAGACGTTTTAATTGTGTTTTTTAAGTTTTATATTGAGAATTTTTTTTACTTTTATCTTTTATAAAAGCTTTTGCTCAAGTTGAGCTGTTATTAGTGAAAAAATTTTTAATAAAGGAAATCTAGAAAGGTAAAAGAAGTATTGCGGTAAAAAAATCCATGTAAGTAAGTAGTGTAGATATTTAGATTTTGGCAACTTTGATCCCATAAACATAGTTTATTCTGATATATATTCGAAATTGTATGATAACGACAGGAGAGTTTTCTTGTAAGCACTTGAAATTGTGAATATATGGGTTCTTATAGTAACTTGATTTGTGTTAGGAGGTGAATCAGATACATTTACATAAGATCAGATACAAATTACATAACAAAGTTTTTCTAAAAATTTTGGAAAAACAAGTTAAATAATGACTCATTTTATAGTTAAACAAGTTTTTTGAAGTAAACATATGCCCTAAAAGAACAGTAGCAAAGTTATTCAATAAATTATAAGTTTTAAAAATTTTGATTTATCGATATTTAAATTAATTTCATCGATTAAAACAATAAATCGATCAATTTTTAATTAAAATTTGATCCCTAGAATCCATATTGTTTATTTAGAGTGTGTTTTAATTTTGACAGTGCTCATGTTTCACCTTTATTCAGCGAAAATGAACCGATATTCTACAGAACAACGATGTTTTATGGTTTTATTTTATCGGGATACGAATTTACCATCAGAAGCGGTTAAATTATTCAAGAAAAGTTTGGAAATCACCACAATATAGATCCAAAGACAATTAAAAGGTTAATAAAGGCATTTAAATTAATTAAACTATTTTTATCATTATTTCAGTTAATGAATTATTCTTGAAAAGCAAAACCAATGAAAAAATCGATATCTCAATAAATTTTATTTGTTATCAAATTTTCTATATATAATAATACATTAAAACAATACCAATAATAATTCCAATTCTTTTTCAAATTTACATTTTTTCCATTACAAAAACTAAATTAACTAAAACATAAAATTTTCTAATCTCAAACTTTTTTAATTCAATTAATTTTCATTTTTCCAAATTTTACAATTCACTCACAAAAAACTCGATTAACCAACACACCAACTTTCTCATACTTTAAAACATTTTTTTTACCTTTTATATTCTCAAACACAAGATGGTGCTAGACAGTATAGAACCTTCGAAGTATTCGATTATCTTTCAGAATATTTCGACTGTCGAATAATTGTATTGGATTGACAGAAATTTACTGGTAAAGGAATATGTTGGCCTCTTTATTCACCTGATTTGAATCCATATGATTATTTTCTTTGGGGATTCATAAAGGATGGTATTTATAGAACTCCAGTGGTTAATTTGGAAGATTTAAAAATCGAATTCAAGAGATCCCTCTTGAAATGTTATAAAGAGTTGTAAGCAACTTTGAGCAACTATTAAGAAATGTAATTGTTTCAGAAGTATCTCACTTTGGAAATCGTTTATATTAATAAATATTGTTTTTATTGAATAACTTTGCTATTGTTCTTTTAGGGCATATGTTTACTTCAAAAAACTTGTTTAAAATTGAATGATCTATAAAATGAGTCATTATTTAACTTGTTTTTCTAAAAATTTTTGAAAAACTTTGTTATGTAATTTGTTATATGATAGTAGATTTTTTAAAAAATTTTATTAGTCAATATACAATATATAAATCCTAAACTTCAATTTAACATCAAAATTAGCGAAGGCATACCATGTAGGAAACAAAAAAACTGAGTAAAAGATGTTAAGTCATTGTCAAATTATAACTATTTGAATTAATTGTAATCATGTCTACAAATGTCATATTTGACAGCCTAATAAAATTTATAAAATATTCATAATTATAATATTTTTATTTATAATAGATTGAGATTAAAAATAAAGATTTCACAAAAATTTGTTTTAAAAAACTATGATTGTGTTATAAATATAATTTTTGTGTTCAGCTTCATACCAAGATAAATTTATAAAAAAGTCATGATCTGAGTTTGGTGGAACTTTGAAAGAGTGTGTCATTTGTAACTTGAGTGAAATGGTTACTTTATAGATATTGATCTTTCATGTCAACTGTTTTAAAAAGTCTAGTTCTAAGTTAGTCCAAATGGTTCCGGTAGAAAATGCTTAATTGCACACTGCCTGACAAACAAAGATGAAGTTTGAAGACGCTGACTACAATCAGATTTCGATCTTTTCAACTTAATGCAAAACCTTTTGAAAGAGAATTGTTTTGAATTATACGAAGAATATTACCAATTTGATATTACCAATATTACCAATATTGATCAGATCTCGAAGATCACAGATTGATTGTAAAATGTTATAGATAATTATTGTTTGTATCTTGAAGAAATATTTTGCTTATTTTCGAATAAATCATTGCATAAAATTTTATGTTGGGTAAAATAATAATTAGTATATCTGATATATACGTGGTGCGCCCAATAAGTCGTGAGACTAGTATAGAAAGACTTAAGATATCAACACAGCAGTTTGAATTTAGAACAAGCCTGGTAAATAGGCATCATTTCTCAAAATAATTTACTTGAGCACTGACACAATTTTCCCAGTGAATAACGAAGCTTTTGAAGGCGTTTATGAAGAATTCTGGAGACATTTCTCCCAGAAAACTCTCCACGGCGGCTCTCAAATCATGTTTGTTGACAAACACCTGACCCTGTAGATGCTTCTTAAGATGGTCAAACAGGAAAAATTTGAACGGAGCCAAATTGAGGCTATATGGAAGTTAGGGGAACAAATTGAGCCCTCAACGCTCAATTGTGACCATGGAAACGCTGCTGATGTGGTTTGGAGCATTATCATGTAAAAATTAGAGTACTCTTGCGCCGTACCTTCCTTACTTACTGCAGAATTTTGGAATAAAAAGAGCTATTGATCTTCACGCCGGATTCAGCAAAGTCAGTCAGAATAATGCCATTGGCGTCCTAAAACAACGTCAGCATGAGAGCCTTTCGCTGCTAAGTTTAGGACCGCATTTTCAGTGAGCTGCTTTCTCCTGACATTTTCCATTCTTGTGAGTCGATAAAGGGACAATGGTATCTGGTCCACAGTGATGATATTATCAATGAAACAGTTTCCAACATTGCTCCTGCTCTGCAGATTCTCCAATCAGCATTCTAAACGTCGTTGTCGCATTTCCATCGTTAAGAAACATGACAAAAAAACTGGAACATAATTTTTGAATACCACTTTCAGTGAGGAGAGTATACTGAGTGCCTTTCCTTGCATTTTGATGGGTTGTCAGCTCTCTCGTCGTTATTCTTCTCTCGTTTTGCACGATTATCTGCAGCTTTTGCTTAATTTTTTCATCAATTTCCGAGGGTCTTCCAAATCTTTCTTCATCCACCATGGAGATTCTACACTCTGAAAGTAATTGAAACAACGATAAATTGTTGCTGTGGATGAGCACTCTTGTTGGTAAACATCTTTCAGTTCAGAAAGAACTTCTTCTCTATTTTCTCCTTTCAGAAAGAGAAAGCGAATAACACTATTGTATTGAATAGTTCCAAATGACATTTTTTGAATATTCGCAAAAATTGACTTAAACAGTAATGGATTATTACAAAAAAATACATTTTCTTAACATATATTAGGTTGGTCGATTTTTGAGCTTTATACTTTGTTTATCTACTTTGATATGTATATAAGTTTAAATGCATTAATGTTAGATATTATTTGAAATATTATGCCTAGCTGTATATTCATATAGCCATTATTAACATATTACTGTTATTTTTTAGAATATTTACGGTGCTAAATTAATAATGAAAAAAATTAAAATTCGAGCAATTTTCTTGTACGAATTTAAACTGGGTCGTAAAGCAGTAGAAACGGCTCACAATATCAAAAAAACGTTTGGCAAGGGAACAGCTTCTGAGCTCACAGTGCAACGATGGTTCCGAAAATTTTCTGATGGAGATGAAAACCTTGAAGATGAAGAAGGTCGTGGTCGTCCAGTTGCTGTGAACAACGACAATTTGAGGACAATGGTGGAAACAGATTCCCGTACAACAATCAGAGAACTTGCTGATGGGTTTGGATCATTTAAAACAACTTGGAAAAATCAAGAAACTTGATAAATGGGTTCCACATGATTTGAATGAAAATCAAAAGAACCGACCCTATGAAATATGTTCTGCCAATCATCTTCGCAATAAAAAAGATCCATTTCTTGATCGTATTGTTACCTGTGATGAGAAATGGATCCTGTATGATAACCGACGTCGATCTGCACAGTGGTTGTACAAAGATGAAGTACCGAAACACTTTCCAAAAACGAAACTAACACCCCGTAAGGTTATGGTGACAGTTTGGTGGTGTGATGCTGGAATCATCAACTATAGTTTCTTGAATCCAGGTGAAACAATCACAGCGGAGAGGTACTGTCATGAAATTGATGAAATGCATAAAAAATTGACTCTTCAAAAGCTTAATGAGTTGGGCTATGAAACCCTGCTTCATCCACCATATTCACCAGACCTCTCACCAACGGACTTCTACTTTTTCAGGCATTTGTACAACTTCCTACGTGAAAAACATTTCAAAAACCAAAATGATGCTCAAATGCCTTCCAAGAATTCGTCGCTTCGAGAACCGATGCATTTTTTGCTGATGGAATAAAACAACTTGCTTCTCGTTGGCAAAATGTATTGATGCCAACGGTTCATACTTTGATTAATAAACTTTTGTTTCTGTGAATTTGCACGTCTTTGAAGTTTGTGTCCCATACCTCACATGTATGGAATGTTTGAGGTGTGATCTTTGTATTGTTGTGTAATAGGTCACGACCGAAATAGTGTGTATGGTGAAATGAATGAGTGTATGTTTGACCCAAATTGATGACGGCATTAATCAATATATATACTGATGATATTCCTCATTTTATTGTCTTTTAAATAAATATTATGACAGTCTCGAAGTCTTCTAACAATATATCTATATTGAAGTTTCAATAAGTGTGTATCGATTTTTTCACTTTTATTAATTCTATATTAATCTCACGACGTATTGGACGCACCACGTATATTTATGTATTCTTGAGCGAGTAAATTCAAGAATTACATTTACACATATATATGTATGTTATGCCGAATTTGTGTAACTGCCGAATTCTTGAATTCGGCAACAGTTTGCTGAAATAGTGAACTTTATGAACTATTCAATTTTTGTCAAATTCATTAACTATATGAAAAATTGTAATTTAAAATAAAAGAATATGCATTTAATATGAAAAAAATCAATTTAATATGAAAAATATATTTTAATATAAAAAAATCAAATTAACGTAAAATTCTTTACTTAATATGAAAAAATATGTATTTAATATGAAAATTTAGGTACGCCGACTTTACCGTGGAAAATTTACAAAAAAATTGTCAATAAGTGAACAATTTCATCTAAAATATGAATAAAAATTTTTAATTATGTTATGATAAAACAATGAATCATACAAAGGTTTTAATTTTAAAACATAAATGGATAGAAAATTTCAAATCGACATGACATTTAATTATTCTTTTTAATATAAAAAATAAACAAACATACGAAAAATTAGTAAATCCCTAATTAAAAAAATTCAAATAACATTCTAGAACAAATGAATAACACACCAAAAAAATGTGATGTGTAAATAGAAGAAAGATACAAAAACATTAAACTGATATATTAAAATAATGGAGTAGTAAATATATACTTTAATCCAAAAAGTTTAAATTATGAGCAACGCCTCTAAGATAATCCAATATTGGTAAATTATTGTATTGCTCAACGACACGTTCAATCCTCTCACTTACTTTGGCATAAATTCGCGTTGAGAATTGTGGGAATTCTTCAATTCTAATGAGAATTCTAATGCGCTGCAAAATTAGTTCAACAACATCTTGAACAGTACGAAATTGATTTATCAAACTATAAACAGTTTGGTGATTGCAAGCGATAAAAATTTGAAACGCACGATGCCAACCTTCTTTTGCATTGTTTGTGCGTGGTAGATGAGAAATAACGCGGTCATATGATAATATGACGCGTTGCTCACATTCCAACACTGAATTGAATATCGAGGACGTAATTTTCGTTCTCCACGACCACGGCCAATATATGTATCCTCAAAATATGCAAAAGCATCATCGAGTTCTGGATAATCATTAGAAAGATCAAGTAAAACCAAAAAGGCAGTGATAACAACATCCACAGGAATAAACGTTAAGGCCATCAGTGATTTCAGAATGGTTCTAATTTCATCATTGTTTGAATAGAGATCTGGAAGATTTGATGCTTCTTTTATTTTTTTGCAAATTGATTGGTTCAGATGAAAAAAACAGCCTTTAACAGTAGCATTGCAAAATACAGTGAAAACAGCGTTCATTGCTCCTTTTTCAAAATCCATCATAATAGTTTGTGGATTTAAATTTGGTCGTTGTCTTAAAAGCTCTTGAAACATACGAGTGTAATTTAATTGAGTTTTATTGATCTTCAATGCATAAACAAGAGGCAATACTTTGTTTTATTTTAAAGCATGTATAGTATAAACTTGGTAAAATAATCGAGGGGCGACAGAGAATGTCCCATCCATAAACCAATTTTCACAAGAAGCCATCAGATTTATGTTTGCAGTTGTACTGAAGAGCGTTATCCGGTTGGCATCATTAGATTCAGAATCGTATATCAAAAAAGATTCATTTCTAGTTGTAAACCTAAAATTTTCAGGAACATTTATTTCTGAAAGATGACTTGGATTTGGCCAAGGAGCATTCTCTTGTTTTCGTTTTCGTTGAATTGTACGTTGACTAGAGCAATAACTTGGAAGAAATATTGCAGCTTCAAGTGGAATCCCAGTCTTAGATTTCTGAATAATTTGCCTCTGGGCCTCTACTGTCTGCGATGCACGAGTTGCAACCACCTGAGTAATGTGCATAGCGACAACTTTATCTGCATATGCAACAATCGGATTTCCAGATTTTGAAGTAAATAATTGAAGATTCATGCTGCAAAAAGTGTGAGAAAAAACTTTTTTGAAATTTATAATATTTTAAGGTATATTTTTAAAGGCATATTAACGTAAATGGAAAATTTTATTATAAATATTATATTTCAATAAAGTATTATTCAGTAACAATGGCAAAAAATATCTTAATTAAAAATTTTAAGAAAATTGAATTTATTTAATTATTTAATATTAATATTATAAATTTTTAATATTTTTTTTGAAAAAATCCGCGGTAAAGTCGTCCGCGGTAAAGTCACCTCACTGAAAATTTCTCAATTTAATATGAGAAAATATTGATTTAATATCAAAAATACTGTATTTAATATGACAAAAATAGCAATTTATCATTAAAAATTATCAATGTAATATGAAAAAATAAATTACATATGAAAAAGTCTTAATTTATTATGCAAAATTACTCCAAATGTAAAATTTCTATTCATAGTTAGTTTTATACCTACTTCCATCTGGGTGGGAGAATCACCATTCTAAGTTCAACATACTTAAATCAACATACAGCATCCATACATTCACAAATTCAAACACTTTAAAATATTCCTCACACAACACACTAATTTTTATTCATAGTTAGTTAAACCTCTTCCTTGGTGGCAAGCTGAATTACAAACGTTTGTATTTTAAAAGCATTTTTCATATTAAATTTATATTATTTCATATTAAATATTAATATCAATTTCATAATTGAATTAAAAAATTTTTTTAAAAAATAGCCGAGTTCGTGAATTCAGCAAATCGGTTGTCTAATTCGTGAATTCTGCAAAATGGCTGCCGAATACACGAATTCAGCAATTACTCAAATTCTGCATAACATGTATACCATATATTTTACTTGATTTTTTGAATGTTACAAACTTCTGTTGATGTTTGTGGCTGCAAACTTATCTGTCATAGACCATTAAAACTTTTACTCTATCTATGTTCTAATTATGATACTAAAATAAGTTTCTATTCGTATTTTATGTAAAAATGTTTAAAGCAAAGTTAAGATACATTATGAGGAGTATGGAGAAAGACATGAATCTAAAGTCCCAAGACATGACAACAAGTCTTACTGATTGTCCTTTAAATTTTTTTACTTGTAACTATCATTTTACGTTTGTGATTATTTTAACATTATAAAGTAAAATCTAAGAGTTCAAATTTTCATCCGAATCAAGCGTTATTTTAAAAAAAAACTTTGTCTTACATTTCATTTCGACTTTAAAAAAAATAATTATCGAAAAACATTACAAAAAAATGTAAATTATTAGAATTTGAATAATCTGAAGGTTTTACAAATTGATTGTTTAATTAATTTTGCAGAAATTAAAAGACTTCAATTAATTATTAAATAAGATTCTCAGGGAATTTTTGGGAGTTCGTGAATCAAAACTAATTAATTTCATTATTTTTTAAGTTAATTATAATTTATTATGAAACTGAAGTAATTTTGAATAGTTAAGATTGTTTGCTGAAGAAAAGAACTTATTTTTATCAAAAATCATTTAAGTCTTGGACCATTTGAACGTCTAGGGCATATTTGGAAAAATTGTTCAGGAAATCTTAGAAAAATTATATTTTCTATAAATTTCTTTAATTTTTTCCTTATATTTTTTGTAATAATTTTAAATGAAAAAAACGGTAAATATTTATCCACAAATACTTTTTTGGATGCATCTCCATAATTCCCCTCAAAACTAGAATATTAAAAAAACTTCCACAATTCAAATAATATATTCGCAAGGCAAGTGATTAATTCCAACTGATCAACTGTCATCATCAGATTAAACTTACAATTACTTACTTTCTCATTTATATACCAAAACAATGGATTCCTTTCTGGAAAAGGCTTAATTCATCGATTTTTCCCTTCACGCTTTTTCTAATTTTGACAATGTGACTTTGTCATGAAATAAAGGGTATTATAAAATCTATAAACCCAATTTGATCGTTTTTCGTTCAGAGCTGGCTATAAACGAACTAATTTCAGTAGGTAAATTGTGTCAGTTATAGCTTTATGCGATACCAACAACTCATAATATATAACTTCTTTCTAATCCAACGATGTACGAAGTATAACTTTGGAAGCATGGATATTTTGTTTCGCATTGAACCGTATTTGCCCAGTTTTAAACAATTAAATTTACATTTTGAATATATTGTTTCGTCTTAAAATAGCAGTCAACCAGTCAACCGTGTCTTTTGCTGGCAATTGGCATGGGACCCATAATTCAATTTCTTAGTTTTTCGAATTATTCCCAGTGCTTCAAAGTTTGAGAAACACATGATTGAGGGATGTTTAATGTAATACCCAATTCTGATAGCACATGGCAATGATCTTCGTCCAGCAATGTTTCTCATTTTTCATCTAGAAATTTTCGCGTGGGTTTTCCAGTTTATTGTTCTCTTCATACAAATCATAATTTTTAAACCCTTTAAAGCACTCTATGAAAGTGATATTTGATGGAGAGTGTTCATTTAAAACAACTACTAGCAAAGGATTAGTTTCCTCTCTCCTTTTCTTTGTTATAAAATAATGAAGTAAAGCTTCCCGGAAATGTTGTTTTATTCAGATGAGAATCGACATTTTCAAATGGATAAATATAATACTAAAAATTAATAAGCAAATGAATAAATGATCATAAAAGCTCCCAATTACGCGTTTCATTTTTATTCATCAGTAATATGAAAATTTAGCTAATTTACATTTCACTGATCGAGATTTAAAGTAATTTAATTTTAAAAAGGTTAAAATTAAATATTATGAAAACTTTAATTAAATATTAAGTTTAAATACATTTAATATTAAATGAAAGTTTTTAAATTAAATATATAAAAATTAAATATGGTATTGGATGCATTAAAATTAGATATGTGTTGAGTGTTTGGAGTTGGATATTTGAAGTTAAATATTATTAAAATTAATTATTTAAAATGAAAAATGATTTTTAAAAGAATTGTAGTTAATTAATTTTTAAAGTTAAAAATTTAATAATTTTAAATATTGATCGACTTAAATATTTCTTTATTGTAAAATTATTAGAATATTTTAGGATGAATAAAAGATTATTTAAATAATAAATATTAGTTAAATGGTAATTAGATGAAGAAATGAAGCGAAATTTGTTGAAATTTCGTATAATGAAAATTATTAATTGTGCTACTACTAATATTGATGCAACGAACAATTACGTATGTAAGGATAAATAATTATATGATATTTATATTATCTTTATTATATTAAATATATTACAATAATGGATCCAGAATATTCAAATTAATCTCTTGAATTTGTTTAAATAATATTAACAACTCGTGTAATTTTTAAATCACAAATATATATTTTCTGTTTTATAATCGTTTATTAATTATTATGGAATCATCTTACAACGTAAACAAATCCAATATTTTTCCCTCACCATTTCTGATTTTTTATTATAAAGTAACACAATTTAGCAATTTTGATGGTTATTTTAAAATATTTGTCTCACTACTTTATAAATAAGGTTTTAATAAGCCAATTATTAAAATACGGGTAAACGAAAGGAAACACTAATGTCATAATATTTGGTTGCCCGGAAATTTCGTACTGAATTTTTAAGTATGACACATATATGTCAGAATATGTAAAAATCATAGAAAACATGTGAATGGTTTATATAGAAGGAAAAAATGATAGTCTGGTGCATTTTTAGAAAAAAAAGTTTTTAATTTTAAAAAATTTTCTTTAAGTTGATTTTTATCTGCTGCGCACCGATTTGAAAATAGAAGAAAAAGGGATCATTTTCGGAAGTTGATGCTTCTCTATTTAAGAAAGTCAAGAATTCTATTTAAGCAAGAAACAAGACATCTGCTGTTTATGAAGAACATGTTTTAGCTAACATGTGGTTTTCTAAATTCAGAGCTGCTTATTTCTATCTCAAGAGCGCACTCGAAGTTTCTCCAACATTGATAAGGACAAACTCAAAATCCTGATCGAGACTCATGACACGACTGGTGAATTAGCATAAATACTGAAAATATCGAAAATCGCACAATTAGTGAAGCACAATTACGTATATTACAATTAATCGGTTCCGCATAATCTGAGTAAAAACAAATTTTATTTATCGTATATCCATTTGTGATTCGCTTTACAAAGACAACGAAAATGTACAATTTTTGAAGATGATAGTGACGGGGATGAAAAGTTGATCTCTATAACAATTTGAAGCGAAAATAATCTTAAAATAAGCCAAATGTACCATAATTACACTCTGTGTGTGGTGGGATTTCAAATGAATTCTGTATTACTAACTCCTACCAAACAACCAGACGATTAATTCAGTCATCTACTGCTCCTAAATGTATGCATCTAAGACAGAGATCCAAGAAAAACGCCCGGAATTAGTGAACAGGAAAGACATTGTGTTACATCATGACAATGCCAGACCACGTCTAGTATTGGCTACTTGAAAAACGTTTTTGGGCATTGGCTGGAATGTCCTACCCTACCAACCATATTACTCCGACATTCCCCCTTTCGACTATTACATATTCAGGTAACAGCAAAATTCTTTAAACGGCAATAACTTTGATTTGTTTAACATCTCCTCTTGAACAACTTTTCATAGAGAAACCTGAAAAGTTTTGGAAGGATGAAATTTTCGAATTTCAAGAAAGAGAGCAAAGATTGTAAAAAACATTGTGTTTACATTACTAATTAAGAAATTGTCTATGCATAAAAATTTTTTTATGGAATTTCTATTAAAAATCCGCACGAAGCTTCTGGGTAACCTAATAGTACAAAGAATAAAATGATCAAAATCATAGAAATGGAGAGTATTATAACATTTTAGGATGATTATTCTTCAAAATCTTTAATCAACAAAGTTAACACACCTTATTCAACGTAAGCATAGATATAAACGGTTTTTTCGTGTAAAAATAGTCTTCAAGAATTTGGAAAATATTTGTTTTATTCATTTTTATTTTGAATTACAAAACAAACATTACAATGTTTTAACTATTATATTGTTAATAGTCCGAACTTGTGCAAATATCAGTCCCAAATTTATCTCAAGGAATTCATGAAAATTTGTATAATTCAACAGTTAAGGAAGAATCGGAACCGTCAGATTCATTAACCATAAACACAGACAACCTAGGAAATCTCAGAATTGAATCCGAATCTGTAAAAGTATCATTATCAGGTATTTAATATATTTCTTATTTGATGAAAACTTTATCCTATTTCTATGAGATATCTGCATACTAATTACTTTCTTTATAAAAGTATAGTTTTATTAGAAATAATCTTTTTTTGGAATAAATAAACATAAAATTAATATTTCATGAATCACTTTTTTGTTGTTGTAATAGTAAATGTTTTTACAAAATTCTTATAAACATGTTTTATAATTGTTAGGGGTGTTTTGATGAAATTAAATTTTTGAATATTTAAAACATAAACTCATATTTATAGTTAAAATATACACAAATAATTTATTTACATAAGTTTTAATAGGGTAATGTAAAAAAGAAATTTTAAGTGAAAAGTATTTTACAGTTATTGTTTAAAATAAAAGTAAAAAATAAATAGTTTACGAAATTAATTTTAGCATTTAAATTTACTTTGAAAATGATTTTTAATATCTAAAATCAAACTGCAGATTAACAAAAATTGTAAATAAATTTTTAGTTTATTATATGTAGAGATATTAATCTCATTTGTTTGAATCGGTGATTCATCACTGTACTTTTTGTTTTCGAAATAAATCTTGCTGCGACCGCCTTGCATTTTGCTTTCTTACATTATACAAAACTTTCAAAATAAAATCAATGTTAAATCATTAATTATTATATTGATATTTATATTTAGAATTTTAAAAAATGTGGTTTAGGCAAATTGAAAATAGTGTTCTTCATAAATTTTTTTGTAAAATTAAATATGTAATTATGGTGCTGGTCTAAGGATCAAGATGTGGAGACCATCATCTCTTCTATGTGCGAAAAATTGTCGCTCGACGGACGGATCGGCCGTCTAGTGCTGACCAGAATTCGAATGGACCCGGCTGGCTCCGGTCGGTGCGCCGCTAAGTCTCTCGGCCGAACCGCCGCGGCTCCCAGTTACTGTGGCCGCCGATAATATTCGATATAACGGATGATCGTCTCCATTCGTCGAATCGAGATCCGGGAATGCAGTTAACGTGGCCGCTGAAATACACCGGGCGTCGCCGAATTGTGTGGGGCGATGGCCCAAGTGATCCCGTCTATTTCCTCTGTGTATGGATATTTTCAAATGAATACATTGAAAAATGACAAAATAATACCGAATAATCACATATTTATTTCTTGAATAACACCATTTAAATTTGTACACTTTTATTATTTTGTATTAGTTTGATAAAACAAAAGAAAATTTTTTGTTAAAATTTTCATGAGCACCACAGTGATAGAAATAAAATTTAGTCATGAACATTGATCTTAATCACGAACCCAATAATAATCTTTATTATAACAGTTTGTGTCATTCTCTGAACAACAAGTAAGGAAACTTTCAAAAATCGACATCGTTCTTGATTGAAAAATAAAAGAGACTGTTGAAATCTTTATTATTCGAGCAAAATTATTTAATTGATTTTAATGGTAATAAATTTCTTACTTTTCTAATTTTGAGATTTAAGTCGATTTTCCCATAACAAATTATTTTCAAATTTTTCAATTTTTTTTCAAATCGATTTTGAAAAAGTAATAATAAATCAAGATTTAAGATTATAAGTTCTGTTTATATAGTCTGGATCATAAAATACTCAAATATATCAATCAACCTTCTTGGGATGAGAGAGACATCTACCGAAAACAGAATACAAAAGGCAATATTCCTAACATGACATATTATTTAAGTAAAAGAACTAAGGTTTTCTATTTTAGATATCCTAGATAACCCTCCTTAAAATCCCTATCTTGCTCTCAGCGTATAAAAGCATATGAAAAAAACATTCTACCAATATAATGCAGATTTGAAGCAGGGTTGGAAACTTTTTTTAAAAGATTAAAACCAAATTTTCTTAAGGGGAGAGAGGTGTTCCACAGAATTTTATAGTAATTTTTACATTTCTTTGCTGAATAGATCAG
Source organism: Girardia tigrina (assembly GCA_001938485.1). Lineage (NCBI taxonomy): Eukaryota > Metazoa > Platyhelminthes > Tricladida > Dugesiidae > Girardia > Girardia tigrina. Next base: position 80,753 of record MQRK01227159.1, read on the forward strand.
TGGAATGGTTTGAATCGTAAACACCAAATTTTGCGAGGATATAAAAAGAAACTTCCTCTATCAGGCAAACTGAAAATTTTTTTCTTAACTGTTGACAGAAAATATTTTACAGTTCTTTTTGCAAACAGTGGACATGTATGCGTCAAAGACTCATAATTTAAGGGATTTATTTTTTATAAAGGCATTTATTTTATTAAAAAAGCTTAAGAGCTTCATGTTATACAATGCAAAATTTCGGTCTTAAGCAACTAAATGTCGTTATTTCTATGAAAATGACAGTTAAAATTGAATAATATACTTTTTACTTGTAGAAAGAGTTAAAATTTGAAAAACTAAAATTTGGATTAGACTGATTTTCTACAGGAAAAAAGGTGTACTGCTGAAATGGAAAAGGATTTTTTCCTTCTTTTCAAAAACATTAAATATTTGTTAATTATTACGTATATTTATAGGGAACTGCATTTACGGAAACTATTTGGTTTGCCAAAAAGTCATTGCGTTTTTGAGTACGTCATAATAAAAAGCTTGAAAATATAAAACCATGTGATAAAATTTAAATTCAATTATATATTCTGAAACCTTAATTTTCAGACTGTTTATACAAAATATTAATTGATTTTGTTTTAATTTATTACTTTACCGTCAATTCGAAATGGAAAA